>APFE031248614.1:132005-167682 GCA_000404065.3 Pinus taeda
TTAACCAAATTGGCAATACCTTCCGGTATGGTAGTGAGTTTATTACTAGAGAAATCTAAGTCAGTCAACCAGGTCAAATTGCTAATGCCCTCAGGTATGAGAGTGAGCCCACATTCATAAAGATGTAAGGCAGTTAATTTGGTCAATTTAGCAATGTAATTAGGTATCCTCCCTGTGAGGTTAAAACTAAGAGACAGAGTAGAGAGGGGAAGTCTAAATATTAGAGGGAATAGAACCGGAAATACTACGACCAGAAATGGATAGATCTGAAAGTTGTGTCAAATTACCCAATTCACATGGAATTCTGCCTGATAAGCCGTTGCCGTCCAGATGCAGGGACTCGAGCTTCTTTAACATGCCCAACTCGACTGGAATAGGATCATTGAACATATTGCCACTGAGGTCCAGGTACTTTAGTTGCTGTAACAAGCCCAATTCGATTGGAATAGGACCACGGAGCTCATTGCCGATGAGACGCAGTGTTTGTAGTGCTTTAAGGTGGCCAAACTCGACCGGAATTCCTCCAGTGAAATCATTAAAAGAAAGATCCACGGTGCGCAGATTATGGAGGTTGCCAAACTCGGCCGGAATTCCTCCAGTGAAATCATTCCAAGAAAGATCCACGATGCGCAGATTATGCAGCAGGCCCAATTCGACAGGAATAGAACCGTTCAGCGAATTGTCGCTGAGGTCAAGAACTCTCAACCCTTTAAGTTGGCCAAAATCAGCCGGAATTCCACCAGTAAAAGCATTATAAGAAATATTGAATGTGCGCAATGATGAGAGGTTGCCAACAAAGGATGAAACTGTACCTTCCAATGATCCATTAAAGAGGTCAATGGCGGCGACCCTTTTGGTTCGTGGTTTGCAGCTAATTCCGAACCAGGAGCACATCTTGTGGGAGTTTTCCGCCGTCCAGTTGGACAGAAGGCCATATGGATCCTCTGTCACGGCATTTCTGAAGGACAAGAGGGCATGGAGGTCGCTTTTATCGTGGGCGTCCGTTGAAGATAAATTGAATTCACGTTGCTCCACCATGCGTTGAGAATGAGAATGACCCACCGGAAGCCACGGGAATCGAGCGGCCATGTGCTTATAAGAAGCAGCATGTTCCCGATGCGTTGCTGCAGGCAGAGGGGCAGCCATGATGCAGAGCAGCACTAATAACAACAGAAGATCCATTTCTCTCTCTACCACCAAAATCTCTCTCACAACCCATGAATTGTATGTTGTAGATGCATGTCTATATATACACACGGCGGTTGGTTGTGATAATGGAGGATCCGTGTAAGTCACGGTGAAGGATTGGTGGGGCAAGAAATGAAAAGAACTTGGTGAGTGCGTGCATTGAAAACTATCGATTCACTCGTGAAGCGTACGGTGGCCATTGGTCTTTTTAGCAAGATAAATAATTAAATAATTGTATTTATACTTAAATGATGATTACAAAATAGTTAAAGTGAGGTTGAGTATAATAATGTTGATAATGGAGGATCCTTGTTAAGTCACGGATATATTATGTGTGACGGTGGCCATCGGTCTTCCATGCAAAGAATTTATGTGGAGTTCATAGGTTTTAAAAAGCAAATGATATTTCTATGGTTTATTATATTATATATTAATGTATTTAATTATATTATTAATTAAATTATCATTGGCTTAAATGTTATAATAATTATTTTTAATTTTTAAAAATAACAAAACTAAATGAAAATTTAAATCTATTTAAAATATAATTAAAAAAATTTAATCATTTAATATTTCTTTATAATTATGATTAATTTATAAACTATATTAAATTAAATCAAACCAATAAAATGTTATAAAGATGTTTTAAAATTTTAATTGTTAAATTTAAATGAAAATTTAAATCTATATGGAATAAATAATAATAGATTAATTTATCATTAATTTAATTTCAGCATTATTCTATTATCATTAAAAAAAATTAAAGATAATTATTTAAGTAACTAAAATTTTTCGATTTATCAACTTGCAAAATTAAAAAAAATTAAAGATAATTATTTAAGTGACTAAAATTTTTCGATTTATCAGACTTGCAAAATTTAATAAGTTGAATATTAAGTAATTAGTATTTTTTTAATAAAAATATAATAGATTAATATTAAAACCGTTAAATATTATCTTATCGATTCTTTACTATGTTATCATAAAAAACTTAAAATAATAATATATTATTTATTTTAAAATTTTTAAAAGTTATATATTTTATTTTTATTTTTAAATTTTAACTTGAAAATCATATGAGAATTTTTTTTTCCAGATTATTTGTATTTTAATTTTTTATATTTCTAGGCTTTCATAACTAGTTTTTGTAGTTATTATCAATTACGCGCACTAAGGTTAATTCACTAGACAATGCAACTAAACACATGTATTAACTTAAATTAAAAATTCTATATTTTAAGAATATTAAAGTATTTTTTTAATGGGATTATTTAACATCATTTTAATTATTGTATATATATAAGATTTTTCCTGCAATTTCACAATGTGATTTAGTTCATGAAAAAATTCTATATATATATAATATATATATATATATATAGAGGCTGTTTTAATTATACATTTTACTTGTAATTTCACAATATGAATTACTTCATGTTTAAATATGTATGGTTAAATATTTGAGATAAGCATATAATATTTTATAGTCTTTTTAATTTGTTTAAATACTTTTTGGTATAAATTGAATTATCAGATTTTAAAATAATTTTAATATTTTATTTACATTTTAAAATAATATTTAAGTAAGATTTGTTATTAAAAATATTTGTTTTTTTAAAAGAAGTTGGAATTTCAAATTTAAAAGGATTAGAATACGTGCACTTTTATAAATTTTAGAAGTTAATTCTCTGGAGTCTTATATACCAATTTGATGTAAATAAATAAATACATTGAATAATATCCTTTACCTTTTTCTAGAATTAACTCAACTTTTTAACTTTTACTATTTTCCTTTTTATTTACTTACGTCAACTTTTTCACAACTTTATAACTCTCACCATCCTTCTTTTTAATAATTCTCTCATACCAATACAGATAGAATTTGAAAAATCACTAATATTTTATTTTTATCATAAAGTCAAGTTAATCGTTAAAAGAAAAATTCTTCCTTTTCTTAATATCTACTTGGCCCTTTGCCCCATTTAGCCAAGTCAATATAACAATTTCCTTGCAATTGCATTGCAATTTCCTCTACCATTTTTTTCATTTGACCTACTCTCTTATTCCAAGTCACATGGAATTTTGAAAAATCATTGATATTTCATTATCCAAAAAAACACTTAATTTTATCATCTCTAAAAGTAAAGCGAAGGAAACCAACTAAAATGCTTAGAAAATCACTTAGAAAATAGAATATCCTATTTTTTTTTTTTGTTCCCTTTAAATAAATAAAAACTTTTGCATCCACCTCTCTATACACACATTTCTATGCAATTCTAATACAATTTCTTCATTATTTTTAATTTTACCTAATACCCATTGAGATGGACATTGAAAAACTATTCACATTTTCTTGAAAAAATAAAAACTTCTAAATTTTATCATGTCATAAATTCAAGCAGATAAAAACAATTATCATGTTTGGGAAATTATTGAAATAATAATTTATTTTTCTTTTAGCAAAAAAAAAATTTGTGTGCCTTTTCTTGACTTTATGCCCATTCATGTCAAATCAATACACCCATTTCTATGGACTGCATTACAATTTCATCCAAAAAAAAATTATTCACATAATCTTTGAAAAGACATTGATATTTTCATGATCTAAAGAAACTCTCCATTTTATCATCCCATAAAGTCAAGTTAATAAAAACAACTCACATGAAAAATACTCCATTTTTTTCTTAATTTATTAATTAAAAAAAAATTCCCCAATTTCTTCTTAACCCTATATCCCATTCTTATTAAAATTAATATATCTATTTTTGTGTGATTGTTTTACAATTTTATTTACCACTTTTCATTTCACTTAATCTCTCTTAAGAAACATTACTATTTTTTTAATTGAAAAACAAAATTTAAATTAATTATCTCTTCAAATAAATCAATACAAACAAAATATATATACATATATATACACACTACACTCTACTTGTTAAAGTAAATACACATATAAATAAAAACGAAATATAGATATAAATAGAAACACAAACCTACAATGAAAACATAACTTCAATTCATTAATAATAAAGTACTAAAAATTTGTTTAAGTAGCTCGGGCAATGGTAGTTTATCTCTAAGAAGAGATGTGGCATATACATGTCTTCTGAAGTGTGTTACAATGAGGCTTAGAAACATATTTATTATTGAGAAATAATGGAAAACCTAAACATCCAAAAACCTAACCGTGGGAGATGAAGCGCCAAAAGTCTGTGGGCCCTATTGAGTAAATTGGTACATCAGCTTCCCCAGGTTGTAACTTTGGCATGATCTTCGTTTGGTGTGTATGATACCTCATTAGAAATATTTATTTGAGTACTACAACTTTCAACTGCAATCCCTAACAAGAGATGCAAGTTTTCCCTTTTTCCCAAAAATCATCATTTAGGTCCTCAAAATGGGTCCAAATGTTCAAGACCTGAAAAACTACCAAAAATAGTAAATTGTGCTACAATTAAGGAAACTGAAGGAAAAAATGTTGGGGGTCTAAGTGGAATAGGTGAGTGGCCATCAATATCCACCTGGATAAGTCCTCCCCCCTTAGGAAGCAATGGACCCCATCGTGTTGAGTACCTCCATGAGGTGGGGAAACTTTTGTTGAACTTGGTCCCTAGTGAGCCACTTTCCGTGGTGCAGGAGTTGACCAGCTTTAATATTTGTATATAGTTGGATCTTTTGTTGGAAAGTGTTCATGATTTGTGTGTCCAAGATCTTATAAGTTGTGTCATGTTCCATGCAGTTTGGGTTGAGCTCTTTTGGTGTTAGTTGTTCTGTAATGTTTGGTATGTCTAAAAATGGTGGAATTAATGGCCGAAGGTGGTCCACATTGAATATTGGGTGTAGGCCGAAGAATGGGGGAATATTAAGCTCGAAATAATTGTCTCACCTAGCCTTGGTGATGGTGTAAGGCCCATAGCGAAATGGTCAGAGTTTTCAATGGGCTCTAACAAGGCATTCTTTCTGTAAATGAAACCAAAATTTGTCGCCCACCTAAAACTTATGTCGCACCTGAAGCTGATAATGCACTCATTGTACTTTACATTGGAATTATGCAAGATGTCATGCACCTACTAGCAGATGTGTTTGATGTGTCCAATAAACCTAGTTTCTTTATCATCCATGGACTCTACATGTGTGGATTGTGTCTATGTAGTCATATGAGGCATGGCAACATCAATCATACACAATGGTTGAAATGTCATAACCACTTGAAATGGAATGCAGTCAGTTGAGCTATGTAGAGCTCTATTATAATTGTGTTGCATATAAGGAAGGCTCTTATCCCAAATTCATGGAGGCTTGCAATTGTACATGCGTAGTATGTACACTATCATCCCCTTGACAAACTTTGTTCTGTCATCAGTCTAGCAGTGGAATGCATTTGACTTGGTGAGCTTGGTGTCCAATAATGTCCAGAGGCTTGACCAAATGTGCTTAAAAACTTGCTATCCCGATTTGATATAATTGTATGCAGGATCCAAAAATGTATCGAAACTCATTAAAAGAAGAGTTTGGAAGTGTCCTATGTTGTGATACTCTTCTTCCAAGCTACTAATATAGCCATCTTAGAAAAATTGTCCATGACCACAAATACATAGTCATTCGCATGCTTAGTAAAAGGGAGGTCAAAAAAATAATCCATGGAGATGGATTCCCAAGGTTGACTACAAGTAGGGTTGCTTCTTGATGGTTGGCTTGGCGATGGCACAAAAAATGCATGATCTGATATAGTTTCCAACAGCCTATCGGAGTCTTGGACAATCAAATACTTTTGTAGTATGACCACAAATTTCTCCATCAAAGCGTCCTGTGACCCAATTGTAGTGTGGCTCCGAAATCAGTTTCTCACACTTGCTTGAAGGAACATGAAGGTGGCCCAGGTAGCATAGTATTGCGTCTCGGGGGTGGAAATTTGGAACTTGTTTGGCATCCACTAGCATCTTGTATGTTCTAGCAAACTCTAGATCAATATTATATAGTTACATCCATCTAAAGATATCATGGCCACAAGAGTTGAGAACAATAGCTAGTGTTGCAATTGGGGGTTGACTGACGCAGTATGAAACATGATTCGTGCTACCCTTCTTGTATTTAATGTTCTAGTGGAATTTTTGCATATATGTAGACCACTTCTAATGGCGATTTTTCTATAACTTCCCTTGTGTCTACATAATTTGAAGAGGTTGATGATTTGTGTCAATGAACATCTCCTTCCCCATAATGCAATGTTTCCATTGTCAGCAACCCTACACGATATTTACATCTCTTTATCATAGGTGGGGTACTTCCAAATTGTATCAGAAAGTGTCTCACTATGATAGGTCATCAGATGCACTTGTTGGGTGATGACTACACAAATAGCATAATTAGAGGCATCTGTCTCAATTTGAAATGTTTGTTGCAGGCCTGGAAATGTGAGTGCAAGTGCAAAGCAGATGTGTTCCTTCATCTCAACAAACACCTTTTGTTGGGATTCAGACTAGGAGAACTTTTCTTTTGCACCACCCTTGTGAAACTGAATCAAAGGCCAAGTGATATGAGAGAATCCCAACACAACCTCTAATAAAAATTGGCAAGACCCAAAAATATGCGAAGCTATGTTAAAGTGGTCAAGGATGAACAATATCAAATGACATGGATCCTAGATGGATCCACATTCACACCTTTCTCATCTATGATTTAACCTAGATATTAGACTTGGCTCATGCCAAAGGTGCATTTCTCCAAGTTGGCACATAGTTTTTGTTGTCGCGGGCTTTGAAGGACATGTTGAATTTGTTGCAAGTTCTCTTCATAACACTTGTTGAAGATGAGGATATCGTCCATATATACAACCACGAACGAGTTGATGAAGGGCCACAAGATGTCATGCATCAACCTCATAAAAGATGCAGGGGAATTTTTCAACCTGAAAGGCATGACCAACCATTCAAAAAGGCCCTGTTAGCCCTACTACATAACTATGGTAGTCGAAGGCCAGAGATAAGTTTGGCCGTAGTGGTTATACTAAAAAGAAGTTCATAGTGGTCATCCTCCTCCTTCTCCTTTACTCCACTTATTCTCGTTCACCTCTGCTGCTTTTATTTTTCCTCTAAAACCCAACATAGACCCCTTTCTCCTTAAGCCCCCAACGCAAAGGCTAAACCCCATAAAAACACACCCATATGACTTCGTGCCTCCATAAACTGACCGCTGTAACCTCAGCCATTGATCTCTGCCTTCCGATCCAACGGCTCCCCTTCGTGTCCGATGGAAAATTTGCACAATTGTTTCCCCGCCGTCCAATCATCTCCACCACGATCGGACAACATTCCCTCTCCCCGCGTCCACGAAGTGATGGGACATTAACGCGCGATGGAGGGCGGTTTTCCTCTCTCCCCGCCACCACTCGTCGCACATTGAATGGGATTACGCGCCCTCACCCTTTTACCGCCCAACGTCCAACGACAATGCGATCAAAATTCTTACCACGTTAACCTCCGCACCCCCCAATAATCATCGTGTGTCTTCTCCGACGACCATCGTTGGATTTTCCCGCCTAAGATCCAACGGCTCACGATCATTTTGCGCCTACTTCCTCTGATGCCCTCTGCCAAGCCATCTCCGCCGTCTATTCTCTTGATCTTTTTCCTTCGACCAACCCATTTATTTGTCAGGCAGTCCATGCCTCTTGACCGCTCCGTGTACCCGAAGGACGAAGGTGACCGGCCTACCAGTGTCAGTTGCAGCCGCCCCTCAACAACCACATTTAACAGATAGTTTGGCTGAGGAGGAAAAGGAAAAAGCACGAGCGTATAACTGCATTTAGCAGTTATGGAGCTTCATCTTATACGACACTCCAGCCACCTGAGAGGACAACAGAGCATCCAAGGAGATCAAATCCACTCACTGAGACAAGTAAACACACTCAAAGACTCCATCAGGCAGTTAATGCGGTTGGTGGTCAATTATGACCCATCCATAGCTAGAATGACCAAGTGCTTTTGTAATGAAACTCAATATAAACCTAAAAACAAGATGTAATCATGGTTGATGGTTGATTTTTTGATGTAAGGTTCAACTTCTGGAGACTGTAACTATTTTGATACTTGTAGCGTCTCATTTTCATTTTCAACTAATGTAAGATTATTTTGTTGTTAATTGCTCACTTTTCACTCTTCTTCCTTTCCAAGTTGTGCCTGATATGATGTATTCTTGAACTCTTGATGTTTAGCATTAGAGTAGTTGTCATCCTACCTCTGTGTTAAAATCTTGCATGTATCATTGAATAAGTTATTCAGGCTTCTCTTCATCTGGTGCCAGAGAGTTGTCATCCTCTCTGCGCATTAGCAGATTAGATTTGCAGACTTCTTTACTGGTTGCAACCGACCATCACATGGTCTTGTGCATCTTGCTGGTATGGCAAATATTCTCCATATTCACCCAATCCTTAAACTGTGAGTAATTGGTGGTCTAAAGCCTTGTAGTCTAGGGGTGTTCACGCATGTATGGAGTTAAGCAAAGTAGAAGTCGTTATCTGTATTAAACAAACATCATTCCTTCCATTAATCCATTTGCAACAATAAGTTGAATTTCTATGTTCCCAGGCATCTCCGAGCTACAACCTAGGAGAGTTTCTTGGGGTGATAACATAATTGGCGCCATTGCCGGGGAGAGGAGATTGAAACTCAGCTTCCTTGGGAGAATGACACAGCTCCAGCTTTGATGATAGACAAAGTTTGGACACATTTCTGGTTGTAATCATCTATCTAGCGACTCTATTGGAGGACCAACCTAGTGGCGACTTCACATTGCAGTTCTGGCTCAATTTGTGAGGCACACTCAGAGAAATCCTCAGAAATCACTAGCTGAACCAGTGCCTGACCCTGAGAAGATTGTTAAGAAGAGAAAAACATCACAGAAAGGAGCATCAGGATCAGGTAAGCCTAAGAAATCTTATGTATCTTTGCAAGAGAAGATTATAGCTGAGAGTATACAGTTTGAATATATAGAGCCTAGCACTGTTAGTGAAGAAATACCTTCAGAGATTCATAAAGCTCCTTGTTCAATAAGTCCCCCTTTGGATTACGGTCCAAAGAAAACCTCCCATGCAGTGCATCATCTTTCTTCATCTCTGTCATTCATTTCACAGCTCCCTACCTTCCAAACGACCAGTACTTTTCCACCCATCCTAGCCATGGCAGGCCAACAAGCACCCACCAAGATGGAAAGGATCATAACTACTAGGTATGGACCATTGGTCTCGCCTGTTCTTTTGAATGCCATGCTTGTAGGGGAGCATCAGAAATACATGCCCAAGTTCACTGGTACAGAGGGAGTGACAGCTGAAGAACACCTTGAGTCATTTTATAGTTATGCTGATAACTTAGATATTAGTGAGGATGATGTCTGGATGAGAGTTTTTGTCCAAAGCCTTGATGGAGAGGCTATAAAATGGTTCAGAGAACTAGCCCATAGGTCTATAGCAGATATTGAAGCATTAGATGATGTGTTTTTGAAGCATTGGGGACATAAAAAAGACTTGCTGTATTACCATACTGAGTTTGGAAATCTCAAGAGGGAAAATGGGGAATCATTGCCTGAGTTTAATAAAAGATTAAATCGTATGTATAGTAAGATACTAGATGAAGTAAAGCATACCCCACCTCTGCCAAACTCACTTATGCCAATGCTTTTGACTCTGATTTTTGCCTACTATTGAGAGAAAGAAGATGTGCCACTCTGGCTGAGATGCAGGATGCAGCATTGGCGGTGGAATCTAATATCATGGCTACATAAAAGATTAAGGGACATGCCGATTGAAGGAGGCAAAGAGGTGAAGCTTCCACCTCTTCTTCATCTTCAAAGCCCAAATTAGATAGAATGACTAAAATGATAGAGTCATTGGCTGTTGAAATATCCAAACTAAAAGTTGAGCAGAGCTCTGGAAAGGCAAGGCTTCCAAACACATTTGCTCCAAGAAATCCAAATCCATTCAGAAGAGCAAATGAACAATTGCAGATCATTTAGAGGGGTAAAGAAGCTGGTGAAGAGCAAAATGTTAAGGTTCCTTTCCAAAACATAGTCATGAAGAAAGAGCAGTTTGAAGAACAGGATGAAATCCATTGCATGGAAGATAACGGCAGTGCTGCCTTTTTGACAATGGCTGCCTGTGAAGAATCATTGCTACAGGTCCAAACCAGTGAAGAGTGGGACAGAGAGGATGTTCTGCATACCGATGAGCATCAAAGATATAATCTGAGGTCGAGACCAAGAAATGTCAAGGAGAATCTTGTCCAAAGATCTATTGTCCCCACAGGGCATCAGAATATCAAACAGAAAAGGTCAGTAGCTGACCTAGTCATCCTCAAAGTGCCAGCTCAAGAGGTAAGAGGGCCTGACAAGTCCCCTTCCCCTTTCAGTTTTGAATCAGAAGTCCAGAAGTTAAAAATATCTGTACCCCTGATAGAGCTTGTAAAGAGGGAGGTATTTAGAAAGCCCATCCTTGATTCTCTTGAGCTGAAAGCCACCCAAGCCTCCACTAACTATGTCAATTTGCAATATGACAAACCTGCAGTTGTGCTTAGACCAATCACTGAACCTGCTGATGATAATTCCCCATCATTCTATGTCTCCTTGACCATTCATGACAAAATCCTCCACAACTGTCTGCTAGACACAGGGGCCAACCACAATATGATGCCCAACGCTGTCATGGAAGAGTTAGGCCTTGACATTACTAGACTTTATCATGATCTATTCTCCTTTGAGGTATTTAGAAAGCCCATCCTTGATGCTCTTGAGCTGAAAGCCACCCAAGCCTCCACTGACTATGTCAATTTGCAATATGACAAACCTGCAGTTGTGCTTAGCCCAATCACTGAACCTGTTGATGATAATTCCCCATCATTCTATGTCTCCTTGACCATTCATGACAAAATCCTCCACAACTGTCTGCTAGACACAGGGGCCAGCCACAATATGATGCCCAACGCTGTCATGGAAGAGTTGGGCCTTGACATTACCAGACTTTATCATGATCTATTCTCCTTTGATTCAAGAAAGGTGAAATGTCTGGGGTTGGTCAAAAACTTAGCTATTACCCTAACTCAACTGCCCATGAAGAGCATGATGATGGACATTGTGGTAGCAGAGCCCCCCCCCCCTAAATTTTGCATGCTACTATCTAGAGAATGGAGGAAGAGAGTAGGTGGGACATTATAGAATGATTTATCTTATGCCACTGTCCTAGTTTTTGGAGGGGAAAGTAGGAGATTGTACAGAGAAGCACAACTAGCCTACATCATCAGTGATGAGAAGAATCCTTCTAATAATCCTATTTATGTTGTAGACACTGACTGTGGGGCATGCATTTTCCAAATTGAAGAATCTCAGGAGGCCTCAATGCAACTCAAGAAACCAATATTTCAGGCGCAAGGAGAGCAAGGAAGTCAAGTTTGGGAGATGTTCTTTGATGGAACATGTTCGAGGGAGACTGTACGAGCAGGGGTGGTGTTGATATCTCCAAAACAAGAAAGCACACACCTGTCTTTTAAGCTGGCTTTCCAAGTCACAAAAATTATAGCAGAGTATGAGGCTCTAATATTGGGTCTTAACGCAACTAAAGGCAGAGGAATCAGAAACATAAAGGTGTTTGGAGATGCTGATCTTATCATTTAGCAAGTGAACAAATCATTTCAAGCAAAGCACCCAAGGCTAAAAGCATATAGAGATGAGGTATGGAGACTCAAAGACTTGTTTGATAATTTTTTTATCTCATATATCCCTAGAGTCAAAAATCAACTTGTTGATTCCCTTGCTGTGTTTACCAGTATGTTTATCCGTACCATGCCTCCCAGACTAGTTTATGAAGTCTAAGTAAAATATAGATCCTTGCCTGATAATGTCCAGCATTGGAAAGTTTTTGAAGATGACGATGAAGTGAATAGGTTTCTACAAGTCATTGATGAATTCTCTGAAATGAAAATTTACCAAGAGAATGAATCCTCGGAAGAAAATTCCCAACCCCTACTTAGGAACAAAATTGGCAAAGATAACATAGTTCAGCTGCCCAACAATCACATACCTAAAGGCTTTGTCCCCTTAGAAAACCTATTTGACCAAAATGATGTGCCTTATAAAGCTGCCCAAAAAGAAGATCAATCTGCAGTCTATAAGCATAATATAGGGAGTTCAGATCATCCAAGATACATAAATATGTCTACCCATCTATCAGCTGCCCAAAGTTCTAAGTACTGCAATTTAATGAAGCAATTTGTTGATGTTTTTGCCTGGGAGTATAGTGACATGAAAACATATGACAAAAAGATCATCCAGCACAAGATTCCTTTGGAGAAAGACACCATCTCTTTCAAGCAGAAGTTGAAGCCCATAAATCCCTTGCTCCTTCGTCCAATTGAAAAGGAAATCAAGAAGTTATTGGCTGCCAAAATCATAGTCCCGCTCAGATATTCAAAATGGGTAGCAAATTTGGTAGTGGTAAAAAATAAAAGTGGAGAAATTAGGCTCTGTGTTGATTTCAGAAACTTAAACAAATACTCAAAGAAAGACAATTATCCTCTACCCAAGATGGAGCATTTGCTGCAGAAAGTCTTAGGGGCCAAAGTGATGTCTTTCCTGGATGGATTTTCACGGTATACCCAGGTTGTTGTACATCCAGATGACCAAGAGAAGACTGCATTCACCACTCCTTGGGGCACCTTTGTGTATTCCAAGATGCCTTTTGGGCTGATGAATGTTGGAGCCACTTTTTGAGAGAGATATGGATATAGCATTTGTAGGGGAGAAGGATAAGTTTACCCTTATCTACTTAGATGATATAAAAATGTACTACAACAGCCATCAAGACCATTTACGGCATTTAAAGAAGGTGTTTTTGAAGTGCAGAAGGTTTGGTATTTCAATCAATCCTAAAAACTAACAGTTTGCTTTAGAAGAAGGCAAGTTGTTAGGACATGTTGTTTCTGCTGCAGGTGTCAGAATTAACCCAAAAAGAGTAAGAGAAATACATACCTTGTCTGTCCTGAGATCAAACAAGGATATCCAGTGCTTTCCGAGTAAAATAATTTTCGTAAGGAGGTTTATCCCGGATTTTGCAGAACTTGTAAAACACATTACCTCCATGTTGAAAAAGGGGTCAGAAATCAAATGGACCGATGCAGCAAGAAGATCTTTTGAATCCATCAAGAAAGCTATTACGGAAGCTCGTACTTTTATCAGCCCAGATTACAACAAAGAGTTCCATATATTTTCGTTTGCCTCTAACGACACCCTTGCAGCAGTTTTATTGCAAGTAGATGAGGAAGGTTTAGAGCATCCAGTGGCATTTTTTAGCAAAACCTTAATGGATGCTGAGCTTAGGTATGATATCATTGAAAAGCAGGCATATGCTCTTTTCAAGTCTCTGAAAGCTCTCAGAATTTACATTCTGCCTTCCAGGGTAATTGCCTATGTGACCTCTGCTTCAATAATGGATGTATTAACACAGTGAAATGCTGATGGAAGAAGGGCTAAATTGATTGCGAAGCTTATTGAATTTAACATAGAATTGAAACCCACCAAGCTGGTCAGAGGTCAGGGCCTTTTTAGATTAATGGTTGAAGAAAATTGCAGGATGATGGACATGTATTTGATAAGCATAAATTCAGAGAATAGTCAGGCAGAGGGAGAAATAGTTGAACCAGGGAAAAATCAGTCATTAGCAGCAAATCTATCTTCTTGTGAATGGTATTCTACAATGGCTCAATTCTTGCTGAAGCTAGAAGTTCCTCTAAGCCTTAGTTTAAGCCAAGCCAGAACTATCAAGCTCAGGGTAGCCAAATATTGCATTCATGAAAATATGCTCTATTGGAGGGACCCCTCTGGAATTCTATTGAGGTGTCTGGACAAGGAACAATCCATGGAGGTCATGCAACAACGTTATTCCAGCATATGTGGAGGACATCATTATTAGAAAACTACAACTCATAAGATCCTCAGAGCTGGGTACTATTGTCCCATCTTATTCTCTGATGTCTTTTCTTTTTTTAAATCTTGTGATAGGTGCCAAAGATTTGAAGGGAAACAACAATTGAAATCCCTACCCTTAAAACCCATACATACTAGTGGCCGTTTTCAGCACTGGGGCTGGATTTCATTGGAGAAATGAATCTACATTCTAGTGGCCAACACAAATGGATCTTGGTAGCCACTGATTACTTCAGTAAATGGATTGAGGCCATCCCTACCAGAAAGGCTGATCATCATGTGGTCATGAGATTCTTGACAGAGAATATCTTCACCAGATTTGGTTGTCCATATAAATTAGTCACAGACAATGCAACAACCTTCAGGACAAAAGAGTTGGTTGACATGTGTGACTCGATGGGCAGTATGTTAGTTCATTCCACCTCATATTACCCTCAAGGCAATGGTTTAGCAGAATCCTCCAACAAGAGCCTAATAAGGATAATTAAAAAGCTGTTGGGAGACAATAAAAAGGACTGGGATTCTAAACTCAAGTATGCACTATGGGCTGACAGAGTGACCACCAAGAAATCCACAAGGAATTCTCTATTCAAGCGGGTATATGGCACTGAGGCTGTATTCCCAATTCAGTTAACCCTCCCTATGGAAAAGTGTTTACAAGAAGAAGAAAATGAGGAAGAGGACATGGCAAAAATGATCATTGATTTAGTAGAGGTACATCAAATCAGAGAACAAATGGTTGAGAAGTTTGCAACAAATAAAAAGAGAATCAAGGAGGCCTTTGATAGAAAGTCAAAAGCAGACAATTTTCAGGTGGGAGACCTGCTTCTTAAGTGGGATGCACTGAAAGAAAAGAAAGGCAACAACGGGAAGTTTGATGCCCTATGGACCGAACCTTTTGTCATCACTCAGATCTAGGGGAACAATACTTTCATGTTGCAAAGTATCGAAGGAGAGATAGCTTTTGATGGCCTAGTTAATGGGCGATTTTTGAAAAATTATATTGTTTAAGGTCTTCAGGCCTTAAAGTTGTAAATATGTTGTTTTATTAGTTTAGGTGTAAGCTTGATTAGACTCCATGCCCAATGGAGCACTAGGTAATTTCGCTCATCTGGTTTTGACAGGAAAGGCATTGGTCTATAGTTCTTGAGACCTCACAGGGAGGATCTCATTCGAGAAGGAGCTAATGTTAGCCCTGCTACATAAATATGGTTTTTGAAGGCCAGAGATAAGTTTGGTCGTAGTGGTTATACTCAAAAGAAGTTCATAGCGGTCATCTTCCTCCTTCTCCTTTACTCCACTTATTCTCTTTCACCTTTGCTTCTTCTGTTTTTCCTCTAAAACCCAACATAGACCCCTTTTTCTGTAAGCCCCCAGCGCAAAGGCTAAACCCCATAAAGCCACGCCCATACGACTCCGCGCCTCGATAAACTCACCGTCGTAACCTCAGTCGTTGATCTCTGCCTCCCTATCCAACGGCTCCCCATCGTGTCCAATGGAAAATTTGCACGATTGTTTCCCCGCTGTTCGATTATCTCTGCCACGATCGGATGCAATTCGCTCTCCCCATGTCCACGAAGTGAGGGGATGTTAACGCGCAATGGAGGGTGGTTTTCCTCTCTTTCCGCCGCCACACGTTGCGCGCTGAATGGGATTGCACGCCCTCACCCTTTTACTGCCCAACATCCAATGGCGGTGCGATCAAAACCGCTTACCACGTTAACCTCTGTCCCTGCCAGATAACCACTGCGTGCCTTCTCCGTCCGACCACCGTTGGATTTGCCTGCGTGAGATCCAACGGCTCACAATCATTTCGCTTCCGCTTCTTCCGATGCCCTCCACCAAGCCATCTCCACCGTCTATTGTCCCAATCTGATGGCTGATATTTTTGCTTCGACCAACCCATTTATTCGTCAAACAGTCCACGCCTCTGGACCATTCCGTGTACGCGAAGGATGAAGGTGTCCAGCCTACTAGTACTAGTTGCAGCCGCCTCTCAACAACCACATTTAATAGATAGTATGGCCGAGGAGGAAAAGGACAGAACACGAGCGTATAACTACATTTAGCAGTTATGGAGCTTCATCTTATACGACACTCCAACCACCTGAGAGGACAACAGAGCCCCCGAGGAGATCAAATCCACTCACTGAGACAAGTAAACGCACTCAGAGACTCCATCATGCAGTTAAATGCGGTTGGTGGTCAATTATGACCCCTCCATACCTAGAATGGGCAAGTGCCTTTGTAATGAAACTCTATATAAACCCAAAAACAAGATGTAATCATGGTTGATAGTTGATGTTTTGATGTAAGGTTCAACTTCTGGAGACTATAACTATTTTGATACTTGCAATGTCTCGTCTTCATTTTAAGCTAATGTAAGCTTCTTTTGTTGTTAACTTCTCACTTTTCATTCTTCTTCTTTTCCAAGCTGTGCTTGATATGTTGTATTCCTGAACTCTTGATGTTTAGCATTAGAGTAGTTGTCATCCTACCTCTGTGTTAAAATATTGCATGTATCATTGAATAAGTTATTCAGGTTTCTCTTCATTTGGTGCCAGAGAGCTGTCATCCTATCTGTGCACTAGCAGATTAGATTTGCAGACTTATTTATTGGTTGCAGCTGGCCATCTCATTATCTTGTGCATCTGCTGGTGTGGTCAGTATTCTCCATATTCGCCCAATCCTTAAACTGTGAGTAATTGGTGGTTTAAAGCCTTGTAGTCTGGGGGTGTTCACGCATGTCTGGAGTTAAGCAAAGTAGAAGTGGTTATCTGGATTGAACAAGCATCATTCCTTCCATTCATCCATTTGCAACAATAAGTTGAATTTCAATGTTCCCAGGCATCTCCGAGCTACAACCTAGGAGAGTTTCTTGGGGTGATAACATGCCCTCCTTAGATTTGAAGGTAGTCTTCCATACATTTGTGGGCTCCATTGGAACCTAGTGATAATCAGACTTCAAATCAATCTTGCTGAAATAATTGGCCCTCTTGAGCTGGTCATGGTCATTAATTAATAGGATTGTATGTATGTTCTTGACAGTGATTTTGTTTAGTGCCCGGTAATCAATGTAGAGCCTAAAGGTCCCATCCTTTTTTGTACCAGTACAATTAGGCTCCCACGAGGTGAGGAACTTTGTCAGATGTGCCATTTTTGCAGTAACTCCTAGATCTTCCGCTCGATTTCTTCATTTTCTAGAATGGAGTGATTGTATATCGGCCCATTAGGTAGAGGTGCTCTGAGAGTCAGATCAATCAAATGCTTGACCTGATAATACAAGGGTAACCATGTGGGTGAGGAGAAGATGCCCCTATATTCCTCCACGACCTTATCCACTTGCTTCTACTGCGTGGAGGAAACCTTCCTTGGGGCCATGAATGTGGCCATGATCTTCCCCTTACTTTGAGAGAAATTTAGAAATAAAACAAATTTCCCAGACTAGGAGATGATCTTACTTCGTTTCTTAGCAGAGATCAAAGATATGATAGTAGGCGGGGCTACCTCTGGTATCTTGTATAACTTGTTTCCCAAAGTAATAATAAAAGTATGAAGCCTGGAATCATACACAACATGATGCTCCCATAAGTATGGTTGGCCTAATAATACATCATAAATTTTAAGAGGAGCAACATCACACAGTACCTCATCCGTGAAGGGTTTGAAGTTGTAGGGAAGATGTAATTCCTAGCTGATGCGGAGATCCTGTCCTTGGTGGAGCCACCCAATCGTGTATGGATGTGGGTGTAGTGTGGTCGGTAAGACCAACCACTTAATGACCTTTGTTGAGATGAGGTCCTTTTGGCTTTTGCTGCCAACAATGAACTACAACATAGGCCCCTTCACCCACATCTGTGAATAGAAGAGACTACTCCCCTTCCTCTAGATCTTTGGGATTAATCTTCTAGAACTTGGTGGTGAAGATGGTGGTGTTGGGATTTGCAACAATAAGCTACTTCCCTTTGTCAATCCCTTTGTCGAGGTCTGACTCAGAGTCAAAACATGTATTTGACTTTAAAGCCTTCAGCTTAGCCACCAGTTACTGCTTGGCGCGACACTCACTTGTGTTGTGAGTGGGGCTCTTATGGAACTCACACCACTTCCCTATGTCTTTCTTCATCTTCGTGGTGCTATTATTTGTTGTTGGCTTCAATGGGTTGCCTTGAGTTACCCCTCATTAGCTTTGTCCTTTGTTGTGCAGTGTGGTGGTGCCTTTTCCATGCTTCAGATTTGTAGATCCAAATTCTCGTTTCTTATGTTTAAATTTCTACGTGATCTTAACAATATATCAGCAGGTGATGCTAAACAAGGAGATGTCGAAGCACTCC
The DNA here is from genome assembly GCA_000404065.3 of Pinus taeda. Taxonomy (NCBI): domain Eukaryota; kingdom Viridiplantae; phylum Streptophyta; class Pinopsida; order Pinales; family Pinaceae; genus Pinus; species Pinus taeda. The sequence continues at coordinate 150,491 of APFE031248614.1, forward strand.
ATCTTGTCCTCGATATATTTTTGTAGACAACCAAGGTACTTGAGTATCATATGTTGCTTAGAATCATTGATACCCAACTTCGTACAAAGGGTATGAAAAATATTTGTGAACTCTGACATGTCTGGGTCCCTTCCCTGCGGCAGTGTGGTCCATTTTATGTACTTATCTTCATAGCTCCTTAGAGGGTAATATTGTTCCTTTATGGTGTCTTAGAAAGAATTCCAAGTGAGTGCAGCTGAAAACTGTGAGGGTTCCCTCTCGTCCCTCTACTCACAGTAGGTTTTCCACTACTCGAGTACTTCCGAATTGAATCAAAAAGTGTGTCACTGTGATTGGCCACCAGATGCCTTTGTTGGGTGAGGATTGTGCCAACAGCATAGCCGAAGGCATCTGTCTCAATTTCAAATAGTTGTTGCAGGTCTATGAATGTGAGTACATGTGTATACCAGAGTTGGTGCTTCAGCTCAATGAACGCCTTTAAAATTATTTGTTGAGCAAGTACATTGAAAATTGTGTGGGTTATCAATTCACTCGTATAGCGTCAGCTCTGCGATGGACGTTGGTCTTTGTTGCAAAAGCGAAGTGAAAAATAATCGAACCTTATCCTCATCAACTACCTTCTCGAAAAAAAAATGGTTAATTAATCATATTTCAACTTAAAATAAAACTAAAAATTGTGTATATACCAAAATATTTATTAATATATTTAATTATATTATGAGTTTATTATTTGTACACTGCCGTATTTGTTAATGTATTTAATTATATTATAATATAAATTTATTGATGTATTTAATTATATTATGGATTTATTTATTAAGTCACGTTGAAGATGCGGAAAGATTGACGTGGTATGAAATGAAAATAAATTGTTGAGTAAGTGGATTGAAAATTATGTGTATAGCGTCAACTTCACAGTGGCCATTGGTCTTCGTGGCGAAAAAGAAGTGAAAAATAAATCAAGCCTTATCCTTATCAGTGGTCTTGTTGAAAAGGGTAGGTTGTGTTTATACGTTTTAAAAAGAAAATGAAATATATTTTGCAAGGATGTTTAATCAATTATATTTCACTCAATTTTGTTTGGTAATGTAAATAGCAATAGCTGTCAAAATGAAGTTTCACCGAAAGTGAAAGTTTTAGGTTCACAATGTGAATTAGTTTTTAATATTTTCTAATTTTAATATTTTTTATGGGTTTAAATTTCGTTTTAGTATAAATGGAATTATCAAATTTTGAAATAATTTTGTTTTGTTTTGGTTTGTTAATTAAAAATATAATATTTACTTGTGATTTACTATTAAAAATATGTGTTTTTTAAAAGAATTTATAGTTTCAAATTAGAATATATACATTTTCATAAATTTTAGAAATCATATTTCTTGTCTTAATCTTATACACCAATTTGATTTAAAGACTTAAGTACATTGAATAATACCATTTATCTTTTTCTAGAATTGATTCACAGCTTTTTAACTCTTACCACTTTTCATTTTACTGATACAAATTTACCATAGACTTAGAAAAACCACTAATATTTACACAACTTTATCACTGTGGCCATATTTCATTTTACTAATTCTCTCATATCAATTAACATAAAATTTGAAAGATCACTAATATTTTATTTTAATCCAAAAAAACTCCCTAATTTTATCATCTCATACAGTCAAGTTAATTGTTAGAAGAAGAATGCTCGCCGTTTTGTCAAGTCAATTGTTAGAAGAAGAATGCCCTCCCTTTTGTCTTATTGAAGGAAAATTTCTTAATTTTTACTTGGCCGTATGCCCCATTTATTCCAAGTCAATATACCAATTTGCTTTCCTCCACCATTTTTTTCATTTTACCTACTCTTATTCTAATTAACATGGAATTTTGAAAAATCATTGATATTTTCATTAAAAAAAAACACTCTCCAATTTTATTATCTCTTAAAAGAAAAGTCAAGGCAAGCAAATCACATGCTTAGGAAAACACTTGCAAAAAAGAATATCTTGTTTTGTTTCTTCCTTCTTTTTTAAATCGACAAAATAAAAGATTGCATTCACCTCTTCTTTACACACATTTCTATGCAATTGCAATACAATTTCTTTGCCATTTTTAATTTTACCTAATACCTATTAGCATGGACATTGAAAAAGGAAAAAGAATAACCTATTTTACTTTTTATTTTTTTAAATCAATAAAAAAAGAAAATTGCATTCACATCATTTCTATGCAATTGCAATACAATTTCTTTCTCATTTTTAATTTTACCTAATACCCATTCACATGGACATTGAAAACAATTCACATTTTCATGATAAAAGAAAAACTTCCAAATTATAACATGTCATAAATTCAAGCGATATAAACAAGTAGGTTTTTCTTTTAGAAAAGAAGATCTCTCTTTTTTAGGGCTCTATGCCTCATTCATGTCAAATCAATACACCCTTTTCTATGAGATGCATTACAATTTATTCAAAAAAATCATTTTACCTACTTTCTCAGATCAATTCACATGGTCTTTGAAAAAGACATTGATATTTTCATGATCGAAAGAAACTTTCCATTTTATCATCCCATAAAGTCAAGTTAATACAAATAACTCACATACTTGAAAAATATTGTTAGAAAAATACTTTATTTTTTTCTGAATTAAGTTTTCCAAATTTACTCTTAACCCTATATCCCTTTCATATGAAAATTAACATATCTATTTTTATGTGATTGTTTTACATTTTTCTTTACCATCTTTCATTTTACATATTCTCTCGGTAGCAAACATGAATGTTTATTTAATTAAAAAATAAAAGTTAAATTAATTATCTCTCCTAATAAATCAATACAAACAATATATATACAAACTACACCCTATTTTCAAAGTAAATACACATAAATATAAATGAAATATAGATAAAAATAGAAACACAGACGTACAACAAAAATAAAAATTTAATTCACTAATTGAAAAGTAATGAAATTTTTTTAAACTAGCTCACTAGCTCAAGCGATGGTAGCTCATCTCTGAGATGTGTCACTTACATGCCTTCTGGGCTGTATTACAATGAGCACCAAAGGACTATTTATTATTGATAAATAAAAGAACTGTAAACATCCAAAAACCTAACCCCATGAGATGAAGCGCCAAAAGTCTATGAACCCCACTAGGGTAAATTAGTACATCAACTTCCTCAGGTTGTAACTTTGGCATATGATCTATGTATGCTGTGTACAATACCTCATTAGAAATATATCCAAGGACTACAACTTTCAACTCCAATCCTCGATAAAAAGCTTGGGTTTGCTCGTTTTCCAAAAAAATTAGTTTAGGGCCTCAAAACTGCTTCAAAAGTTCAAGACCTGAAAAAAATGCGAAAAATAGTAAACTATGCTACAATTCAAAACTAAAAGAAACTATGTTGGCGGTCCAAGTGGAATAGGAGGGTGGCCACTAATATTCATTTGGACCAATCCTCCCCCCTTAGGAAGCAATGATCCCCATTGCATTGAGTTCCTCCATGAGATGGGGAAACTTTTGTTGAACTTGGTCCCTGGTGAGCGATTTGCACTCATGCAGGAGTTGGCCAACTTTGACAATTTGATACAATTGGATCTTCTGTTGGCAAGTGTTATTTGTCTATGTGTCCATGATTTGATTAGCTTTAGCATTTTCCATGTAGTTTGGGTTGAGCTTTGTTGGTGTTAGTTGTTCTACAATGTCTAATGTGTATAGCAATGGTGGAACACATGGCCGAAGGTAGTCCACATTGAACACTGGGTGAAGGCCGAGGAATGGGGGAAGGTTGGCCTCAAAATAATTGTCTCCCACAACCTTAGAGATGGTGTAAGGCCTGTATCAAAGTGGTCATAGTTTCTAATGGGCTCCGACAAGGTGTTCTTTCTACAAATGCAACCAAACATTGTCTCCCCCCTTAAACTTATGTGGCACATGATGCTGATCATGTTGTTGCCTGTAATTTACATTGGAATTATCCAAGATGTCGTGCACCTACTATCAGATGTGTTGGATGTGTTCAGTAAACCTAGTTGCTTTATCAGCCTTAGACTACACATGTGGATTTTGGTTGTGTAGTCGCACGACGCATGGAAACATCAATTAGAGACAATGGTTGAAATCCCAGACACACATGAAAGGGACTGCGACCATTCGAGTTATGGAGAGCACTTTTATAACTGTGTTGCACATAAGGAAGGATCTCATCCCATGGTTGTTTATGCTTGGATTTATGCATGCATAACATGTGCACTATCATCATGTTGATGACCTCTATCTGGCCTTTTGTCTAGGGATGGAATGCAGTTGAATTGGTGAGCTTGGTTTCCAATAATGTCTAGAGACTTGACCGAAATGTGCTCAGGAAATTGTTATCCCCATATGATATAATTGTTTGTGGGATCCCAAAATGTACCCACACTCGTTCAAAGAAGAGTTTGGCAGTGTCTTTTGTTGTGATACTCTTCTCACAAGCCACCAATATAGCCATCTTAGAAAAATTGTCTATGACCACAAATACACAGTCATTCCCATGCTTGGTAGAAGGGAGGCTAGACCTCTAATCCATGGAGATGGATTCTGAGGGTTGGATTGAGGTAGACATATGAGTGTAAGGGCCTTTCTTCTTGATGGTTGGCTTAGCGATGGCACAAAGAGTATGTGATCTAACATATTTCCCAACATCTTGTTAGAGTCTTGGCCAATTAAAATACATTTTTAGTACAACCACAATGTTCTTCACACCAAAGTGTCCTACGACCTGAGTATAGTGCACCTCCAAAATCAGTTTTGAATTCTTACTTGAAGGAACACAAAGGTGGCCCATGTAGCATAATAATACGTCATAGAAGTGGAAATTTAGAACTTGTTTTCCATTCACTAGCATCTGGTATGTGGTGGCAAACTCTAAATCATTCTTGTACAATTGTGGCCATACAAAGGTCTTGTGGCTACAAGTGTTGAGAATAGTAGTTAGTGTTGCAACTAGGGTTGATTGAGTAAATCTACAATATGATTGATGTTTCCCTTCTTGTATTTAATGTTCAAGTGGAATTGTTACAGAGATGTACACCAATTTCGATGGTGATCATTCTGCAACTTCGCTTGTGTCTGTATAAACTAAAGAAGTTGGTGATCTATATGGATGACCATCTCCTTGCCCAAAATGTAATGTTTCCATTGCCGACAAGTTTACATGATAGAATACATCTATTTATCATAAGTGGGGTACTTCCAAATTGTATAGGAAAGTGTCTCATTGTGATAGGCCAACGGATGCACTTGTTGGGTGAGGACTGCATCAATAGCATTGTTGGAGGCATCTGTCTCAATTTCAAATGGTTGTTGAAGGTCTGACAATGTAAGTACAAGTGTAGATGAGAGACCATGCTTTAGCTCAACAAACGCTTTCTGTTAGGACTTCTGACTTAGGGACCAAGTGATATGGGATAATACCAACACAAGCCTCTCCCAAATGACTTGGATGTTAGCTAAATGCACGTGCACATTGTAATGGTGTTATTGTTGTTATGGAGTATCGTAGACACTTTCCTTGGAGTTGGTTGTTACCTACAAGTAAAATACAAGAGATTGGTTTTTGTTAATGGATAAATATAGATAAACAAAGCATTGGATGTAATAGAAACAATGCATATATAAACATAAACTAAAAACTACACTAGATAACACATTAATGAAGCTTAATGAAGAAAACACATCAACAAAGTAATGGAAAAGGGTTCCCTTTATTGACTCTTGAATGCAGAATAGATACAATAGATGAATAAAAGATAGTTGGAGAGAATTGTTCGAGCAATGGTGGTAACAAATCCTCAAGAAGGAAGTTCCTTTCTCAATCTCTTTGCAATATTCCTCTCTCTCTCTCAAATAAGTATGAAGACTCTCTCAATGATGAAATCCTCTTCCCAATGAAATGCTTGATTGCTAAGGAGAAATTTTGGGAATATAATAATGCTTTGCTTTTTCTTGTTTTTTAGTTCACATTGAACTTTTATTTATAGATTGTCTTGGACGCTCCTCCCCTTGGCTCATCAATGTGGTAGTTCGCCTCATAAATGAAGTGAGTTGAGAAGTGACATGAAATGAGAATAAATTGTTGAGTAAGTGCACTGAAAATTATGTGTGTGGTATCAATTCACTCGTATAGCATTAACCTCATTGTGGCCATTGGTCTTCATGGCAAGAGAGAAGTGAAAATAAATCAAGCCTTATCCTTATTAGTGTTCTTGTAAAAAAAGGTATGTAGTGTTTATAAATTTTAAAAAGCAAATGAAATATACTATGCACAGAAAGTTAACTAAACATATTTCACTCAAAATTTAAGAGAAAATTATGTATATTTCAAGTGGCACTGGCCGTGGAAATGAAGTCTCACAAAATTGAAAGTCTTGGGTTCAAATCTTGAGCTACCCTCCCCCCTAAAGGAATGAATAATGGACATATAAAAATACGAAAATAAGAATCCTACCAAACTTAAAAAAAAATTATATTTATTATTTTATTATATATTAATGCATTTAATTATATTATTAATTAATTATCTCATAGTAACTTTGTCTACTATTGAAATTAAAATGTTACACTATTGAAATTGAAATGTTATACAGATATTCGCAAATTTTATAGTAACAACTAAATGAAAACTAAATTTATATAGAATAAATAATAGAAATTAATTTATCATTTAATAATTTTATTTATCACAATGATTTAATTTTATTATTTTAAAAAATAAGAAATAATTATTTAACACTAAAATTTTACGATTTATAAAGTTCAAAAGTTTATAAGTTGAAGTTTTAACCTCTTAGAAAAATAATAAAAAATTATTATTAAAACTATGGATTTTTTTAACTATAATTATTATTGGATTGTGGTATATTCTAAATATTTTATTTTTTTTAAAAATAAATTTTAATAGAAAAAGAAAAAGCAATAATTTATTATTTACAAAAATGTTAGAATTATATAATTTTTTATTTTTATTTTTTAAATTTCAACTTAAAAAATAATTAAATATTTTTTTCAATTTATCTATATTTTAAAGTTTTATTATGTTAAATATTTTTTAAAATTTATCTATATTTTAAAATTTATATTTCTAATTTGTTTATTTTTTACTCGTGGATATTGCATTAGGTTTTGATCCAACCAATCTATATCAATTTTGGTATTGACCAAAAATTTAATAACTATATTTCCTATAATTTAAACCAAAAATTTAATACAATATTTCTATAATTTAACTTAAAAATTATTATTTTTTTAAAAATATTTCTTTTGAAATTGATTATTTTTAATAAATTTTTTATTTTTAATAAATTTCAAAAAAAAATTAAATTTGATTGGATTGGATTAATTATCAAATTAAACATATTACTTCTCCTTGGTTAGAGATCTGTGTGATATATTTAACACTTTTATACCGAGCGATCTGTGTGATATATTTAACACTTATACGTTAGTCTTTTATTTAAACACCTTAGTCAGCGATTTAAGCGAGGTTGTTGTACAAACTGCCCTGAGTGATTTAAGCGAAGTTGTACACTCAACATTATATGATATTTGGCAACTCACATCTTGAGAAATGCCAAGGGAATGGTTCGTCATTATATTCTTTCCAGAGGTAAAAATAAATGTAATATTTAAATCTTCTTTAAGTTTTAATTATTATTTATTTTTTTATACTATTAATATTTAATGATGATGATGATGGTGGTTAACGTTTATTGAGACTAAATTTGACTTCCTGACTTTCCAATTGGCAAGGTAATTAGCAATAGGAACGGGATCAATTGAGCTATCCCTTTGGTGTAAAAAATCTAGGATAATCGCCCCTAGGGCTAATTACTTTTACTTATTTTTAAAGCAGTTATCTATAATGTGACTTTTTGAAACCCTTTCCGGTGGGTTTTTCCGGTCAAAATCCCGCAGCAATTTATTGGAATCGCAATTTTGATAGCTATTTTCTGCACAATCAAAGTGTCCCAGGGGTTTTCAGGGTGCTGAATCCAAATATGCAGTTAAAAAACCATTTTAACTGCAACAAATCAAGATTTAACCTCAATTTCTTCCACTGGATTCCGTCACCGGATTCTCCAAAAAATCGCATTATAAACAACTCCATTTTTAAAATTCAAATTAATTAATTTATATTATTTCAATAAAAATATTAATTAAATTTTTATATTTAATTTAAATATTAAAATTAAAATAATTATATTAAGTACCAAAAAAATTATTTATTATTTTAAAAATGATAAATATGGATATTTGCCTAATGAGTTAATTAAAATTTTATAAATGTCATTTAATAATGAGTTAAAGTAGCTATTTAATAATGAATTAAAGTAGCGAATTAATTGGTTTTCACTTAATTCAAATGGTTTTGGACATACATCTTCTTTTTACAATTTTCTTTTGTTTTAATTAATAAAAATTTTGTGGAAAGCTATTCATACTTTTTAATGGTAAAAATATTTATCATAAGCATGAATGCAAATATTTTTTATTTTTTAATGAGATAGATATTATGAATTATTATATTTAATAATAAATTATTTTAATTTTTATGAATGTTATCTATTACTTAAAAAAAATTATTTAGTTTTTTTTAAGCTAAGTTTTACTTTAACCATTTCATATTTATAGGTAAACTTTCATATTTACAATTAATTAAAATTTTATGGTTTCCATTAAATAATAGGTTATTTAATAGATTAAAGTAAGGGTTATTTATGACATTTTAAAAAAAATATATTTACAGTTTAAATTTTAAAGTTAATAATTATATTAAAATAGTCTTTTAATTTATTTTTAAACATTTTAAAATCCATACTTCATTTCTTTTTAATTATGTTTGGCTCCATATACTTTAATTTGATTGGCCATTTATATTTATTATTATTAATTTTATATTTATTATTATTAAATTAATAATATTTGTATAATAATAATAGTAGTAGTAAAATCTTAATGTCAACAACAAGTTAATGATTTGATAAATTTCTTTATTTGTAAAATAAAAAATCTAGTTAATTAACTAGTGGGCTAGTTGCAGGTGTTAAGGGCAATCGTTCAAAACCAAAAAAGATTTCTTCTAGTTCAGGTGAGACTTCTTCTCTAGTTTCCTTTGGAATATCAATCATCAACTCCTAATTTTAGATATTTTGCTAAAACAACAGAACGATTGAATTTACACGAAATAAGGCAAACCTTCACTTTTCCAGTAAAATCTTAATGTCAACAACAAGTTAATGATTTGATAAATTTCTTTATTTGTAAAATAAAAAATCTAGTTAATTAACTAGTGGGCTAGTTGCAGGTGTTAAGGGCAATCGTTCAAAACCAAAAACGATTTCTTCTAGTTCAGGTGGGACTTCTTCTCGAGTTTCCTTTGGAATATCAGTCATCTACCTCTAATTTTAGATATTTTGCTAAAACAGCAGAATGATTGAATTTACACAAAATAAGGCAAACCTTCACTTTTCCCACGGAATAAAAAAGAATTAAAACTTTGGTTTATAACTTTTTCACAACCATCATTCCACAAACCTTTATCACGTTAATTCTCCACCGTCGATCTCAACACTCAATTTGATAGTTATCACTTTCCCCTCTTGCAAACTAGTTGAATGATCTCCACCATTGATCAATTCTGCTTGATCCAACTATTGACGCATAGTCTCGTGTGGATTCTTGCACGATGTTTAACGAGCCAAGAGCACGTGAGAAAAGTAGTTTTCCCGTGCTACGTGTCGGCCGCCAAGTGGAATCGCATGAATTTTCCAAATACAACTTACCACCTTGCTACTGCGCGAGAAACAACTTTCTCCTACAATGACCGCTTTTCTATTTCATTTAATGCCTATGCTTGTTAGCACGCTATACCCGTTAGATCTATTGGATCTATCGATCGAACGGTTCAGACCTTTTCCTGGGTTTTTTGTGAATTTTGTCAGGTTTTCCTCATCCCGCCAAGGTTACAACGCTTCTACCAAATTTAAACTATGCCTAAGTTATATTCAGGATATCGCTAACTAAACTCTATGGGTTCAAAATACATCCCGATTAACTCCATACAAAGTGAATGAAGATTTAAATGCGATAACACAAGATTATATAAAATTTAATTTTAAAGGGACCAAACTAGAAATCAACAACATTCATAAATATTTCTAAGGAACTTCAAACCTCCCCGATTGATCATTCATGCGCAGAATACAAAGAAACACAGAGAGACTTCAAAATTTACAGTCTAATCCTCTACACCCAAATCCTTTTACATTAATTCAAAACTTACGTAAATACCATTACATACAAAAACCAGATTCTAAATCAATGGATCGAAACTACCTAATCCTATCTGATCTGCATGATATTCTCCTCGACAATCTCAACTAAGCCTAACTACTTGAATTAATTACAAGAGAATCCAAATTCCTGAATTTTAGCCCAAATCCTATTTTGAAAGCTTCGTAAATTGATAGCTAAAGGATCCCACTCCTTTGCTTGTAAACTTTTTTTGTATTTTGGGAATAAAATCGAAGCCTTTTGTCTTCAAGCCTCATGCTCCTGCATCAGACTCTTGAGGAAAAAATTCTTCATGTACTATTGTCCATGAGCTCTCCTAGAGAATTGCCCAACTTTTGTAGCATGGTATCTATCATCCAGGTAGCATCAGCAATTGGTTGATCTTTCCACTTGACCAAATACTGAAAATACTCCTGTCCTCTTGTCCTTTTAAAGACTCTCTTGTCTGAAATCTGTTCTGGCTGAAATGCCTTTGCTGTTGGTAACTGTTTTACCCAATCAACCTCTTGTTCGTCCTTGTCTTCTGTTGTATCTTCTGCATTTCCACTTTCATACTTGTACAAATCAGCAACATTGAAAATTGGAGATATTCCAATATTAGGGGATAATTCAATTTAAAATCCATTTGCAGAAAATTTCCTCAAGACTCTGCATGGTCCGATTTTCTTAAATTGTAACTTGTTGTACTCCCTTTTTAGAAATCTTTCCTTCCTCGGGTGTACTAAAACCAAATCTCCAACCTCAAAATTAACTTCTCTCTTCTTCAAATCTGTTCAACTCTTGTAATTTATGTTGCTATCCTTTAACTGTTGTTTTACCTGTTCATGTATTGCTTGAATCTCTGAAGCAAAATCTTCTTCTTTAGCACTTTTGATTTCAGCTTTTCCCAAGTCTCTTAATTTAGACACTCCTCTTGGGTGCATTCCATAAACTATATGGAATGGACTCTGCACTGTACTCCTGTTAGGAGAATCATTATAAGCATATTCAACTTGTCCCAAAATTTGATCCCACTGTTTTAGATGTTCACCTGCAAGACTTCTCAGAAGATTCCCAAAGCTTCTATTTACAACTTCAGTCTATCCATCTGTCTGAGGATGATAAGCTAAACTAAAACTCAATTTAGTACCAAGCTTCTTCCACAAAGTCCTCCAGAAATGACCAACAAATTTGGTGTCCCTGCCTGAAACAGTGCTTTTAGGTAACCCATGCAATCTTACAATCTCCTTAAAAAATAGATTAGCAATGTGAGTAGCATCATTGGTTTTATAACATGGAATAAAATGTGCCATTTTAGAAAATTTTTCAACCATAACATAGATTGAATCATTTCCTCTTTGAGTTTTTGGTAAACCCAAAACAAAATCCATACTTACGATATCCCAAGGTCTATCTGGAATAGGTAATGGAACATACAAACCTGTATTTTGGCTCCTTCGCTTTGCATACTAACAGACTTTACACTTTTTAACATACTTCTCCACTTCAAATCTCATCTTCGGCCAGAAATAAAACCGATTCAACTGCTCATAAGTCTTGTCTGCACCAAAATGTCTTCCAAGTCCACCACTATGTTTATCTTTGATTAAATTTTCTCTCGTAGAACAATTTGGTATGCACAACTGATTTCTTTTAAACAACAATCCTTCTTGCAAGAAAAAATCCAGCCACTTACTTCTGTCTAACAAAACAAGATTTTTACAAGCTTCAAATGTCTCTTTAAAATCTAAATATTTCTTATATAGTTCCTTAAGAAAATCAAAACCCAACACTTTAATTTGAATTTCTTGAACTAAAATACTTTTTCTGCTTAAGGCAACTGCTACCTTGTTTGATTGGCCAGTTATATGCTTCATTACAAAATTAAAAATTTGAAGATATTCTACCCATTTTGCATGCCTCTGACTAAGCTTTCGCTGTTGCATAATGTACTATAATGCTTGATTGTCTGAATAAAGTATAAACTCCTTAGACATCAAGTAATGTCTCCACTTCTTCAATGACTGTACAACTGCATAAAATTCCTTATCATGAGAATAATATTTCTTCTTTGATTCATTTAGTTTTTCACTGAAATAAGCTACAGGTCTGTCCACTTGAATTAAAACAAGGCCAATTGCTTCTCCACTAGCATCACATTTCACTTGAAAAGGTTTATTAAGATCAGACAGAATTAAAATATGTTTTTTAGTGATTTTCCTTTTCAACAGTTGAAAGTTCTTTTCTGCTTTAGCAGTCCATTTAAATGGTTGTTTATCCTTCTTTATAGTGTCAATAATAGAAGCATTGATCTTACTAAAATTCCTTATGAATTTCCTATAAAAACTAACAAGACCATGAAAAATTCTTACCTCAAAAACACTTTTCGGTGAAGGCCACTCTACGATTTCCTTTATCTTCTCTGTATCCATCTTTAATCCATCAGCAGAAACAACAAAGCCAAAATACACCAACTCTTCCTTCATGAATGAACATTTCCTTAAATTTAGTAGTAAATTTTCTTGTTGTAGCTTCTGTAAGATATAATTCAGATGTCTCATATGTTCCTCTTTAGATCTGCTGGAAACTAATATATCATCCAGATATACTATTACAAATTTACCAATAAATTCTTTCAGTACTTCATTCATAAGCCTCATAAATGTACTAGGATCATTTGATAACCCAAAAGGCATTAGCATCCATTCATACAGTCCTTCATTTGTTTTAAAAGCATTTTTCTATTCATCTCATTCTCTAATCTTATTTGACGATAACGACTTTTTAAATCCAGCTTTGTAAAATATATTGTTCCACTTAAACAATCCATCAAATCTTCAATTCTAGGTAAAGGAAATCTGTACCTGATTATTATTTTGTTGATTGCTCTTGAATCAATGCACATTCTCCAACCTCCATCTTTCTTTGGACTCAACATTGTTGGCACTGCACAAGGACTCATACTCTCTCTAATCAGTGCTTTATCTAATAGTTCTTAAACTTGTTTCCTGATTTCTTCATTTTTTGTGGGAGTCATCCTGTAAGCTGCTTTATTTGGTAGGTTTTCTCCTGGAATCAAATCTATATGATGACTGATTTTTCTAATGGGTGGTAACTCATTAGGAAAATCATCTACAATGATATCACAATAATTCTCTAGCATCTCTTGAATTTCAATTGGAAAATCAGAGATTTGAGTGGAAGTAATTATTACCTTGGGTTTGCAAATCAATGAAAAATTTACCTCATCCTCTTCAATCTGCTATAGGTATTCTTTTCCACTCAGCAATAAGGTCTTTGGATCATATTTTCTTGATGCATCCTCTTCTTCCATAGGCAACAATGTATGATTTACACCATCTTTACCAAATTTGTATGTGTTATTTTTCCCAACATGCATAGCTCCTTTGTCATACTACCAAGGTCTTCCCACCAATATGTGACACACATCCATAGGCATCACATCACACATAATTTTTTCTTTGTATTTGCCCAACTACTACTCCACTTCACTCTATTCATTCACTAACAATTGATGTCCTTTTTGAAGCCATGACACCTTATAAGGTATTGGATGCTTCTTTCTCTTTAATTTCAACTTATCCACCACTTCTATAGAGACCAAATTATCAATACTGCCACTATGAATTATCATTTGACAACATTCTCCTTGAACCTTGCACACAGTCCTGAACAAAGTCTTTCTCTGTGTTGGCTCAACAACTTCCTTTGCTAGCTTTAACAAAACTTTGTTAACTACCAAAGATTCCCCTTTCTCTGTTACACTTTCTTCTTCTGGCACCTTTGCTACTTCCTCTTCAGTGTGGGTAACAATTACATTCCTCTGTTTTTTCTTGCATTTTCTGGGCATGCATAGGCTCTATGTCCCAGCTTATTACATCTGTAACATTTGATTTCTCTTCCTCTACCTCTGCCTTCTCTTCCTCTGAAAAACTCCTTCTACAACTTGCATCACCTTTCGTGGGTGTATGTTGACTCGAGCTGCTGTTAGCTCAATCTCTAGGTTCTGTAGATCTTCCTCTACCACCTTGACTTCCCCTTTCTCGGAAAGTACCTCTACTTCTGGCAGATTGCTTCCTCATGAGTTTTTCTTTAGCCTTCAATACCATCTGATAAGCCTTTTCCATTGTTTTAGGAGATAACAAACTTATCTCATCCTGGATCTCCATTCTGAGACCATTTATATATCTTGCAACCATCTCATCTGTATCTTGAATTTGTTCAGCTCTTATGCTTACTTTGTAAAATTCCTCTGTGTATTCTTTCACTATCAAACACCTCTGTCTAAGGTTCTGCATCTGTCTATATAATGAAAGTTGATAATCACTTGGAAAAAGCTTACCTCTCAACTTTGCCACCATTTTGTTCCAATTTCTAATTGGTTGCTTACCAAGTCTTTCTCTTTCTGCTTGCACTCCATCCCACGAAAGTGCTGTGTGTCCTTCAATTTTGTGACAACAAATTTCACTCTCTTTCCTTCTTACATTTCTTCATAATCAAAGAATTTTTCCATGCTATTAATCCAATATATCAACTCCTCATGATTTAAACCTCCTGTATAAATTGTACCCTCAAGTTTGGGTTTAGACGTGGATCCCAACAATGATTTAAAGAATCTCATTTCATGAGTAACTTTTGCAGGGTCCTCTTCTTCTGCAACTCTAACTTCAGGCTCACTGACATCTCCATCACCTGCATCTCCTTGATTTCCCATTTCTAGTGCTTCTAATATAGCTTGCATCTGGTTTCTAACACTTTAGCATTTGCAATTTGTCTTCCTTTTCTTCGACTACATCTTCCTCCAACTCTGAAAGCCCTCTTGGACTTCTTTCTCTGGTCTTTGAGATCTTGATCAGTGTCAATAAGTTGCTCTGATACCACTAATCGTGGGTTGGTTGTAGGTGTTAAGGATAATCATTCAAAACCAAAAATGATCTCTTCTAGTTCAGGTAGGACTTCTTCTCAGGTTTTATTTTGAATATCAGTCATCAACCTCTAATTTTAGATATTCTGCTAAAACAACAGAACTGTTGAATTTACTCGAAATAAGGAAAACCTTCACTTTTCCCATGTAATAAAAAATAATTAAAACTTTGGTTTATAACCTTGTCGCGTCCGTCATTCCACAAACCTTTATCGCGTTAATTCTCCATCGTCTATCCCAACACTCAATTCGACAATTATCACTTTCCCCACTTGCAAACTAGCTGGATGATCTCCACCGTTGATCAATTCCACTTGATCCAACGATTTATGCATAATCTAGCGTGGACTCTTGCGTGATGTTTAACGAGTTGAGAGCATGCATGAAAAGAAGTTTTCTCGTGCTACGTGTCGGTTGCTAAGTGGAATCGCGTGAATTTTCCAAATACAACTTACCACCTTCAGAGCGCGCGAGTAACAACTTTCTCCTATGAAGACTGCTTTTCTATTCCATTTAATGCCTATGCTTGTTAACATGCGATACCTATTAGATCTATTAGATCTATCGATCGAACAGTTCAGACGTTTTCCTAGTTGGGTTTTCCTCATCCCACAAAGGTTATAGCACTTCCACCAAGTTTAAACTATGTCTAAGTTATATTCAAGATATTGCTAACTAAACTCCTTGGGTTCAAAATACATCTCAATTAATTCAATACATAGTGAATGAAGATTTAAACACGATAACACAATATTATATAAAATCTAACTTTAAAGGGACCAAACCAGAAATCAACAACATTTAGAAATATTTCGAAGGAACTTCAAACCTCTGGGATTTACCATTCATGCGCAGAATACACATAAATACATAGAGACTTCAAATTTTATAGTCTAATCCTCCACAGCCAAATCCCTTTACATTAATTCAAAACTTACATAAATACCATTACATACAATAACTAGAGCCTAAATCAATGGATTGAAATTGCCTAATCCTATCTGATTTGCATGATATTCTCCTCGAGAACCTCAACTAAGCCTAACTACTTGAATTTAATTACAAGATAGTCCAAATTCTTGAAATCTAGCCCAAATGCTATCTAGAAAGCTTTGTAAATTGACAGCTAAAGGATCCCACTCTGCTTGTAAACTTTTTTTGTATTTTTGGAATAAAATCAAAGCCTTTTATCTTCAAGCCTCGTGCTCCTGCATCATTAACTATATATTTCACCTCTTTAAATTTAAACTTATAACCTTTCAGAAAAACCGCCTATCCCTAAATAATATTATATTAATAAAATTATAATACTATATAAATTATTAAAAAAAGCTAGTATAATTACTACTTTGTCTACATATCACAATATAAATACACTTCCAAACTACATTTTACATAAATTTATCATTTAATGGTAATTCCATGGGGCCACAAAGTACATTCCATGCTCAAAGTTCATTTTTTTTCATATTTAATAAGATAACATGTGTTTCATCAATACTTTACTTAAGCACATAATAGTTCTGGTGGCATTAAGTCAATACAAGTCCAAGCTATTCTCTAAGATGCCATGTATAACTTTTAATATGTTGATCTTGAGAATTATATATATTAATATTTTCTTTAATATAATCTTATTGGGTAGAAATTTATTTTTAGTTATGAAACCAAAGGCCAATTTCACACTACAATAGTCAATCTACCAAGTTCACTCATACTCAATAAATTCAAGAGTATAGACTATATGACAGATTCTTTGGGTAAAGTACTCAAATTCTACACACAATAGTTAATGGTTCAGTCCCAATATATAATTATTTATCTATATTTAAACCATGTAGCGCTTGTTTTCATATAAACTTATTCGTATGTTATTATCAATTCACACACACAATGTTAATTCACCTGTACAATGCAACTTAACACATGTATTAACTTAAA
>APFE031248615.1:0-13715 GCA_000404065.3 Pinus taeda
CTGCTCTGCATTTTATGAGACACATATCTAACTTGTCAAGCTGATTCAGTGGTGAATTGTATTCACAATGCAGATCTTTGTGAAGATAAGCGTTTTTTGGCCAACAATCTGGGTACTACACCAATAACAACTGCACAGGTAACAACTTCCTTACAATGTGTAGTAAGACCTGGATTTAGAAGAAAACATGCTCATTAAGGCCATAGTCTACCTAAAAGTTGAACGTTAGGGCTACATTATCATATACAAGTGTGTTCCATTTGGATCAAATGAGGTCAAATCACTGAGGTGGAATCCAATATTGGAGGCCCAGTTCACTTGGAAAGATGGGTTAAATCCAAACCACTGGACCTTACCAGACTACTGAACTGAGGAAAGTAATATTAAATCTAAAAATCAAACTGAGTTGTCATTCCTTTAGTGCCTGCAGATATCAAACATGAGTAAATAGAAAATCCCACCTTCACTGCTTAGACCCATCATTTCATTTAATTATTCGTTCCTCCCCCACACACGTAGGAATGAAAGATAAGGTCTGGCTAAATTTACTGCCCATCTGGTGAACTCAAAAGTGACACACCATTTTTCCATAATCTCATTAGCATTCATATCCTATGGCTTGTATAACTTAATATCATGGGAGGTAAGAGTTTGATAGGAACCCCCACCATTTATACTCAGCATTCCAACACTTATTTTCACAATCTCCTTTTCTATGGTATTATTCAGGCTATCGCAGGCCCTCAAAACCTGGTTTTATTCTATAAACATAAAACTGTTTGAGATCCCTTAACCTCCTGTTAACAATCTGGATTAACTTGGGTTTCACATCTCTTCCTAATTATGATTGAGGAGTCTCCAATTAAAATTAACTTCTGATTCCCCTTGATTAGATATTTTCTAGACCTTGATAATATATTAAAATTTCATCACTTCTGCTTGGTTGTTGGTGGATTCTCCTAACTCCCAAGAAAACCTTGCTTAGATTGTGCCAGATATTGCTTAATGCTGAGACTATTACTGCAAGATGATTTGTTCATCTGAATCTCTTGTGCTAAGATCAGCCCCCTTATAAGTAAGTGCATTGGTTTATGAGTTAAATGTTATATAGACTTGCATAAAACTTATTGTTTTAGGTTTGAGGTCAATAATTTATCTTCAGTAATAATTATTGACAAGTTAATGCTAGTGGGGAAGGCCACCCCATTCATAATGTCAATGTTAATTTTGGAGTCCTCTGCAATTTTCATGTCTCAAATCTCTAATTTGGATGTCAGTTTTAGGCCTTTGCAGAAAATGTGTCCTGCAATATTATTTGTGGTTTGGTCACATGCTCATGCTTGAGCAAATTTTAGTCTGGTCTTTTCTCATGGGTCCCTTGAGCACCCTCCCCATGCTCTGCCTGGGTTTCATTTTCCTCTCCCATCAAGGAAGAATATATTACCATATACATGAGAGAGTGGGCTGAACTGGGGAAAGAATCTCAGGTGGGGAGTCTGAAAATTGAGTCCACTCTTCATGACCCCAACCTTTCACCCACTGCAATTACTTGTTTGTATAGTGGATTTCCGTAAGGCGTTCCCGCTGAGAAAGACATCCATTTCTCACTTAAAAAAGGATGTTTCAACATCAAATACCATTTTGATAGTTTCTGTCCTCACAACTATTTGTGTTTTCCATTTCAAACTTAAAAAGGGATGTTTCAAGATCGATACCATTTTGATAGTTAATGTCCTCACAACCATTTCATTGTCAATGGGTTTTAACATAATTTGTTGACAAAAAAATTGATTTTAATGAGTATAATACATGTTTTCAATATATCTTCATATTTTAATTTCCCGTTTGAATAGCCCTTTCCAAGTCAATATGGTTGCCCGGTTGTTGTTCGCATGTATTCATTCATTTATCTTCGCCTTTAACTCCACAGTCTTTACCAGCTGCAAACAAAGGTCTCTAGGCAGGTTCAGTGCATATTTATGACTGCTTGCATTCCATTTCAGCAGTGTTCGACATGGCTTCCTCAAATTAAAACTCGAAATCATCAACCCTTGCTTTCAAAAAAGCCCGCAAAAGCATATTCACATTTCAATATTCTTCCATGCACTATGCCTTATGGCGTTTCCTTTGCGGCATTAGATGCAAATGCTAGTTAGTGGAACCAATGGAAACAACAGACAAATATGTTCAAGGTTGTCTAAGGTCATATAAATAAACACATTCAATGTTAATTTAAGCTCTCAACTCTAGCTGGTAGGAGCACGAATGACCTCACTCTAGTGACATCATCAGATACCTACCTTGGATGATATATTAGGGTTATCTTATAGAAATCTATTTTATAGTCAGATGGGCTTTTATGTAAAGTTGTTGTTTCCTGTTTTATGAAGAAACTTAATATTCTCATATACCAGCCAGCAAATATGAGACACTTAATATTCCCATGTACCAGCCAACAAATATGATTTATTGGGCAAAGTGAATCTGCTCTAATTTTTTTTTGTCAAGATGATGTAATCTAATTTTTAAAAATAATACAATTAACTTATTAAAAAGAAAGGGGAAAAATACAAAACAAAACGAAACGAGGGGATATTCTCCTTATACATGGTTGCCAGACAGTTCAAAAAGAGTTGTAAATTAGCTTTTTCTTCTTTAATGTAGGGTACATATCACAACATGTTGGTGAATTTTGCAACAAATTCATCCATTGAGAGTTGTCCCAAACTGAGTTCGTGAAATTAAATTGCTCAATCATCATAATATTGTTCACTTAAGTATCGATTTTTAAACAACTTCTGGAATTATTCACATGACACAGTTCTCTCTTCGAGCAAATGTACTCGTTTAGCTTCCTCCCATTAGGGAGTTGTCTTACCCTGTAATTGGTAAATATCCAACTGACTTTCAAATTTCTATCGTATTCGTATACCTGAAAGTATTTGGTCATATTTAACAGCTACTATTCTACATATTCTTCCTTTTTCTCATCAAAGGTTGGGGGTTTTATCTTTCGAAATTATCTATGTATCTCCACTTGTTTCTTTGTCACCGAAGTTAGTGGATAACTTTTGTCAGACTCCCCCCCACTTTCGGGAGGTTTTGGCTCATTACCTTCTTTCCTTGTTTTCTCTACTTCTGGTTCGTCACTGGCTTTTAGTAGCCGCTCATTACTATTTCTAAGCTATGCCAATTCTTGCTATAAATTTAAATTTGTTTATAACTCCTAGAAATTGAACATTTGTTGGGGTTGTCCCTTTGCCTAACTCAATGTATAATCCCATGCTCCCAAGGTTAGCTAGGATTTATTCCTCCATTTAACTTTATTTTTTAATACATTTACACAATGCTAATTTAGTACATTTTTTTTTGTACCATCATTCTTTAAAAAGAAGAAAAATAAATATCATTAACACTAAAAAATAATTTTTCTATAGACAAAATGTAAACAAAATCTTCTCCAGTTCTGAGGTCGAGTGGTATTACTAGGCTCTGATACCATATGTAATATCCCTTGCCTTTAATGACTTTTTTCATGGTATTAACGTTCTTGTTGGCCATATAAATATTATATAATATAGTATCAGTTTGATTGTTCTCATTGCACTTTCAACCTTATATAATGGTTATGGGTGAAAATGTGAAGTTGGGTAACACTTTTGTGAGAAAAGTCTCTGAAAAATTCCCAATGTCATTTTTTCGGCTGAATAATTTTTTTTTTGGCCAAATTCCCTAAACTTATTCGGTTGAACTATTATACAAACGTTCAGATGAACTTTTGGCCATTGAGACTAATGCCAACCGTTAAACGTAATTTTCACCGCAATTGAAAAATCCGGCAAACAAATAGTTTAGCCGAATAAATAGTTCAGCCGAACTAGTTGTTAGTCCAAACAAGGTTTTGTGGCCGAATTTTTTATTCAATGAAAAAAATGTTTATATATATTTTGGGCCATACGCTATTACGTTGTTGCAAAGTTTTCCACTCCGTTGATTTGTCTATTCTGTGAAAGTCGAGTGGTGTTGTGTTGTGTTGTGTGGTTTGTTCCCGAGTTCTGTTTATGCGGTTTGTTGCCAAGTGTTGTTGTTTGGTATGTTGCAGAGCGTTGAAACCTACCAGGTGATTGACACATTTTGTTTTTTATGAATTTTTTAATTTAGTGAAATATTTTTTATGATATTTGTGTGATGATTTTTTTTTTTTTTTTTAATATTTTTATTTATTTTAATTTTTTTATTTACAGTGTGAAGAATTCTCAGCTTGCTTGTCCACTCTCATCATTGGAATATTTCTCTCCTCATCCACCCTTGCTGCTGAAATATTTCTCTTCTCATCCAAACTAGGTAAGTTGTTGGCCCCAGTAAATTCTTTTAGTAGAGAATAAGCCCTTTGTATCCAGTAGGAAATGAAGCCAAGAAGTAGAGGTTGTTGCTATGACCACCATCATTGGCTTTATTTATATCTCCTATTTTTATTTTCTTTCTTACCAATTTTCTAATGGCAATGGAATCTTGTAATTTTCCCCTTTTTTTAATGATAATGGACATCCTTATTCCTCCCCTTTATACCACTGAAAAAATAACAATATCAAACAAACTTCCTAGCATTCACCAGAAACATACTATGAACATAATCAATCTCAAATCTTCTCCTCTGCAAACAATATGCACCCATAATTTTTCCATCATCAAAGGAACATCATTAATTTTTAAGTTGGGCCTTATGATTATAACATCTCCACTTCTCACGACTCTGACCCTAAATACATACACATAGAATATATGCAAGTGGATAATGTTTGCATTCTCCGTATAACATTAAGAAACATGCCTTATCCTTTCGTTGTGGTGAAGATAAATATCTAACATAATTTAAGATCAATATGACCTAAGTGATTAGTGAAACCTTAAATCCCTATTCATTTCTATACAAGTAATGTTCAATCTTATGTATAAGTGTGATGAGTACATGTAACTAATTATGGAAATAATGTATACAACTAGTGTTACAATAGAACCAATAAGCTTAATCATACAGGAAACATAGAACCATTATAATTGTTACTTAGATTAGGTGAATAGATCATATTACGCAAAGGTATAAGCCTAGTTATGATATATGTCCCGTGTATTGAATATGGAAACACTGGTGATTAATGTACACAATAGATATGGGTTAGTAAGTTGTAAGTAAGTTGTGTTTGATTAGAGTTACAAGCATAGATCATCAGAACAAGAAGAAGACATTCATGTATAAGCTCATAATACATTCTTTTTGTTCGCTTGGATTTTAAATTCTAATGCATGTCTATATTTTTTCTTTTCCATTCGGTGAAAAGGCTTCAATAGTTAGTTAAGTCCTTCGTTCAGATCTAGAAAAGTTGAATCCACACTTATTCTAAGTTCTCCTAGAGAGGGAAATCTCTGTTTACAAAAAATAGATAAGAAATCTCAATATGTCATTCAAACTTATTAGGATTGAACTTATAATACAAATTTGGACAACAAACAAATTTACCTATAACCATTTGCATTACCTTTGAAGGGATTCATGGTATGCACCCATCCTTTTTCCAGCATGATAGGAACATCATTCATTGTTAGTCTGTGCCTTATGATTATAACATCTCCACTTCTCATGGATCTTACCCAAAATACATCAACAAAGAATCCATGCAAGTGGAGAATGTTTTCATTCTCTGTGTAATAGTAAGAAACACGCATTGTTCTTTCGTCATGCTGAAGATAAAGCTCTAACATAATGTAAGCTTAATCTGATCTAAGTCATTAAGGAAACTTGAAACCCCTATTCATTTCTATAGAGGAAATGTTCAATCTTATGTAGAAGTGTGATGACTACATGTAACCGATTATGGAAACAATGTATACATCTACTATTACAACAAAACCAGTAAGCTTAATCATACAGGAAGCATAGAACCATTACCAATGTTACTTAGATTAGGTGAATAACTCATATTACAAAAAAGTATAAGCTTAGTTATGATATATATCCCATGTATTTAATATGGGAACCCTGGTGATTA
Organism: Pinus taeda; assembly: GCA_000404065.3. NCBI lineage: Eukaryota > Viridiplantae > Streptophyta > Pinopsida > Pinales > Pinaceae > Pinus > Pinus taeda. The sequence continues at coordinate 6,048 of APFE031248615.1, forward strand.
ATGTACACAAGAGATATGGGTTAGTAAGTTGTAAGTAAGTTGTGTTTGATTAGAGTTACCAAATTAGGTCATCAAAGTAGGAACAAGACATTCATGTACAAACTCATAATAAATTATCAGCGTCTGCTGGGATTTTAAATTCTAATCCATGTCCATATTTTTCCTTTTCCATTATGTGAAAAGGCTTCAGTAGTTGGCTCAGTCCTTCCTCAGATCTAGGAAAATTGAATATAAACTTACTATGAGTTCTCTTGGAGAGGGAAATATCTGTTTACAAAAAATAGAAAATAAATCTCAATATGACATTCAAAATATAAGCATTTAACTTATAATACAAATCTGGACAACAATAAAATTTACCTATTACCATTTGCATTGCCTTTGAAGGCATTCATGGGCAACAAAAATATCCAGCACCTCGAGCCTACCTGCACATTTTCAAGTGCATCATATAGAGCCTTCCTATTTCACCTAGAGAGCCACTGTAATACAATCATAGATAGATTATTATTACAGATAGACCTTAAGTTTAATTGATCATTCAACATGTGGAATATGCACCTATATAAAAAATTATCTTGATCATAATAAAAACGTTGGTCATTGATTATTGGTATTGGCCTACTAATTTTTCCTTATGTGTGGATGCCTTACTACTGTTGTTCACATCCTCACTTGTTGAATGAACAATCCATCTATCTCGGGAAACTACTATGTATGCCTGAGGGCTGATACAAGCATGATTTCTTCAATTGAAAAATCACAAATAAACCATAAAATACTTCGTCAATTTCACCAAAACATCCTTCACAATATTACCTTAGAAAATTATAATTGCAAGTTTATTTTTATTTCTAAAACTAACAAAATTGTGTGTTCATTTAATAAAAAGTTATCCAATTAATGAATTTAAAAGATTCAAATAGGAATGAAAAATACTGAATGGATGAACTTGATGCTTGAGAAATCACCCTACCAAGGCTAAACAAAATGTCTCTCAGTTTCTGATGCCCAAGTTAAGACATTGTACAAAATAATTTCCATGATGTGATAAGAAGAATAGAATTTGATCTATGTCCTCCTAAGAAATAAAATCACCAAATTATTAATGCATGTGCATAATTCTGGTAGGAGATTCAACTACTACATTAAATCCTAACACAATTAAGAAATATCTAAATTAAAGAGGATTATCTGTAGCAACAATATAATATACATATCATATATAATAAAAAATTAAATGTATGATTCCACACTACATAGTTATAATGAATCGAAGAAGGTACAAATCCTCTACTAGAATTAATTCAAAGAAAATTTACCCAAATGAAAAAATGGACAAAGATTTAAAAACGCTTTTCAAAAATGGATATTTTCACTTCATTGAAATGGTGACCTCATCACCATCATTGGCTTACATCTTGCAATTACATTTAATTTCCTTGATGAATTAATTTGATTACTTGTTTGAATGGTGAAGGAAAATATTAATGAGTAATTATAGTATTGGCATTAATTTTCCATCTTTTTTTGGCGTTTTAATTTTAATGTTACTGGGTTGCTAATTAGAGTGTCGGCATTGCTTTGTCATGCTATTTTTGGTGTTTTAATTTTAATGTTATTGGGTTTCTAATTAGAGTGTTAGAATTACTCTATCATCCCTTTTTGGTGTTTTAATTTCAATGTTAATTGGGTTGACTTGTTCTACTTTCATTTATCTTGTAGAACAACCTTGATGATTCTTGGTAAAATATTTTCCTTGATTTTGTTGTTATATGTTCATTTATGTTTTCTTTTTCTTTATGTGTATTTCACTTTTATTCCCTATTTTCTTGGAACATGGGTCTTATCATCTTCCTAAGATGAGGTAGAATACACTTAATTGAAGGTTCTTTTACTTACTCTTTTCAAGTAGTAGTTTTTGTTATATACATATTTGGGCACATCAACCCCAAGCTTATATGTCGATAAACTAGGGCTCATCAACCCCTAAAAGAGTTGTTTCATACCTTAAAAGAGCTTAGTCATCTGATTACATCATTCCCCAAAAGTTCCATCTGAGAAACCATCGAAAAATTGCCTAAACTAAACCATACTGACTTCTCCACTAGTAAAGTGCGATACATATTGAGTGGTACACTACTAGGGTGCGATGCATACTGATTAGGCCTTCTATAGGGTGCGGTGGGCGAGGATGGACAAATGTCTGAGATAGTTTTCTAGGTGGTTGCTCATGGAATCTTCTAGAAACTTCTCCTGTGCCACTTGCCACTCTAAATTCGTTGAAGGATTAATAAAGGATCTAAGAAATCTCCAAATGGAACCAATTGTAGCAAGTGGAATGAAACTAATCAAACCCCATGGATGACTCACACCCTTGCACACAATTACAAATGGATCCCTCATCTAAGAGATCTAGAGGCCGGAATATTGTGAATTGCAAGGAAGTGCTAATAGTTTGTAATTGAGGAAAGAGTATTGTATTGTTGGTGTGATCTTGCTATTTCATGAGGTGAGGAGGGATTGAAGTTGGGGGGATGATGCTGGATCAGCCAACTGGGTTGTAATTCTCCCTTATATTAATAAAGTTCTTCAAGTTTTCTTCCATATGATTGTGTAATTGTGAATGTTATCATTTGTGAATTCTATCATTTGTTCATTATATATCTGATTCTATAATGTTTATGTTGTAATATATCACGATGCTTTGAAGGTTCTTTGTTTCTGGACTTGTATAGGTACTCTCCAAGCGTGTTAAGTATGGGGATGAGTTACAAGCTCTGTCAAAGGGGAGAGAGATCAAGCAAGGGATTAAGCGGAAGTTCCAGGTTGGTTCCATTATCTTTCTCTTATCTGTTACACATAGAAGAAATTGTTGAATTTCTTTAAATTATTGTTTCTAGGGTAGCTGCCAAACCTAGAGGGTTAGTCATTCGACAAGACACTAGTTTTCTCAGAAACAGTTTCTTTTTGAGAACATATTTTTCATTTCTATTTTGTTGGGTGCATGAGATTGAAGCTAATTAGAGTGTTGCCATTGCTTTGTGATCTATTTTTGGTGTTTTAATTTTAATGTTATTAGGTTTCTAATTTCTATTTTGTTGAGTGCAAGAGATTAAATATAATTAGAGTGTTAGCATTGCTTGTCATCTATTTTTGGTGTTTTAATTTTAATGTTATGGGGTTGATTTCTCATACCTTGATTCATCTCGTAGAACAACCTTGATGCTTCTTGGTAAGTTGATAATTTCCTTGTTTCTATTGTTATATGTTCATTTATGTTTTCTCAATTGAAGGTTCTTGTACTTTCTCTTTTCAAGTAGTAGTTTCTTTATGAGATAAATCGTTTTCATTTCTATTTTGTTGGGTGCATAAGGTTGAAGCTAATTAGAGTGTTGGAATTACTTTGTCATCTATTTTTGTGTTTTAATTTTAATGTTATTGGGTTGCTAATTAGAGTGTTGGAATTGCTTTGTTATCCAGTTATGGTGTTTTAATTTTAGTGTTAATGGGTTGACATTTTCTACATTGATTTATCTTATAGAACAACTTTGATGATTCTTGGTAACATACTTTTCTTGCTTTTTTTGTTATATGTTCATTTATGTTTTATTTTTCATCATGTGTATTTTACTTTGCTTCCCCATTTGCTTGAAACATGGGTCTTATCATTTTGCTAAGATGCGGCATAAAACACTTAATTGAAAGTTCTTGTACTTGCTCTTTTTACGTAGTAGTTTATTTTTGAGATTCATCTTTTTCATTTCAAATTTGTTGGGTGTATGAGGTTGAAGCTAATTAGAGTGTTGGAATTTATTTTTCATCTATTTTTGGTGTTTTAATTTTAATGTTATTGGTTTTCTAATTAGAGTGTTGAAATTGTTTTGTGATCCATTTATGGTGTTTTAATTTTAAGGTTAATTTGTTGACTTGTTCTATCTTGATTTATCTTGTAGAACAACCTTGATGATTCTTGGTAACATACTTTCATTGCTTATGTTGTTATATTTTGATTTATGTTTTCTTTTTTATTATGTGTATTTCACTTACCTTCCATATTTTCTTGGAAAATGGGCCTTATCATCTTGCTAAGATGAGGCAGAATAAACCTAATTGAAGGTTCTTGTGCTTGCTCTTTTCATGTAGTAGTTTCTTTTTGAGCTATATCTTTTTCATTTCTATTTTGTTGGGTGCTTGAGGTTGAAGCTAATTAGAGCATTGGCATTGATTTGTCATCTATTTTCGGTGTTTTAATTTTAATGTTATTGGGTTACTAATTAGAGTGTTGTCATTGCTTTGTCATCAATTTTTGGTGTTTTAATTTTAATGTTATTGGGTAGTTAATTAGAGTGTTGGCATTGTTTTGTCATTTATTTCTGGTTTTTAATTTTAATGTTATGGTGTTAATTTGTTCTACCTTGATTTATTTGGTAGAACAACCTTGATGATTATTGTTAAATTCATACTTTCCTTGTTTATTTTGTTATATGTTTATTTATGTTTCCTCAATTGAAGGTTCTTTTACTTTCTCTTTTCATGTAGTAGTTTCTTTTTGAGATACACCTTTATGATTTCTATTTTTTTGGGTGCACGATATTGAAGCTAATTAGAGTGTTGGAATTGCTTTGTCATCTATTTTTGGTGTTTTAATTTAACTTTGTTGGGTTTCTAATTAGAGTGTTGGCATTGCTTTGTCATCTATTTTTGGTGTTTTAATTTTAATGTTATTGGGTAGCTAGTTATATTGTTGGCATTGCTTTGTCATCTATTTTTTGTGTTTTAATTTTATTGTTATTGGGTTGATAATTATATGTTAATTTATGTTAACTTTTTCATTATGTGTAATTCAATTTTCTTCCATATTTTCTTAGAACATGGGTATATTAGCTTCTTAACATGAGGTAGAATACCCTCAATTGAAAGTTCTTGTACTTTCTCTCTTAAAGTAGTAGTTCTTTTTGAGATACATACATCCTATTCATTTCTATTTTTTTGGGTGCATGAGATTGAATCTAATTAGAGTTTTGAAATTGCTTTTTCATGTATTTTTTTTGTTTTAATTTTAGTGTTAGTGTTTTAAATTTAAGAAGGCAATGTATAAATTTTAAATTTACTAGAATAAAACTGGGTCTATCATTTTATTTATTTTTCTTCTTTAATTATAGTTTAAAGAAGGAACTTTTTATAACAAGGCATGCATAAGTGTTAAATTTCCAAGAATGAAAATATAAATAAATTAAGAAATACTTTCAAATTTGGATGATTTGAAGCTAAGTTGAATTAGAAACATTTGTATCTCTGGAATGAACATAGAAATAAATTAGTACATACTTTCAACCTTCATTTGAGTTGAAGCTAAGTTGAATGAGTTAGATATTTGTAGTTGAGTTGAATTAGAGATCTCTATTTGTCTTCCTCTTGTGATTCTCCAACCATCCAACCAAGTAGAAAAAACCTTTCTTTCTACCTAGCCTTCTGATAGATTTGTCTAAACAATAATCTTTTGCAAAACCTAACAATACATGTATAAATATATTAAATTAATTTTATTGAATTTGTTTCTTTAGTGCGGTAAAAAAACCCATTAAACATGGTTGAAAAATGGACATTATGCATAGAAGTTTCTTGTTATCCCAATCCATGGCAAGAAATGATTACTTATGTACTATGCAATGTTGTGACAAACAAATTCCTCCAAAGGAAAATGAAACTACCCGGAAGAACAACAAACAATGAAGCATATTATATTGCATTGATAAAAGGCTTACGAGAAGCTAGAAATTATGGATCCAATGGAATTGTAGTCTTCACCAATTCTGAAGACTACCAAGTTAAAAAGGAGAGGTTAAAACAATTGCATGGAGAAGCAAAAAATATTGTCAATCAATTTCAATCATTTAGCATGAGACATTGTTCAAATGTTAATAGGATATTTAGTGATCTATTGTATGGGGTAATGCCAATTCAATATTTGTGTGCGAAAGATGAATTATTGTTAATAAATTCTTCGTCTATATTTATTGATGGAAATTGTAAGATATGTTTCATATATGTGTGTTTTTGGTTGTCAATGTGTAATTTTTAATGACCAAGGGTTTTTTTCAATTGTATACCAAGTGTGCCCCCACTATGTAAGCACAACGTGATGAACTTGACATGTTTTAGAAAATTTTGTATTTAATTTTCAAAAGGTGCATGCTTCAAAACTTGTGTTTTTAGTCTTTCGATGTTTTTAAATATCAATTTTAAGATCTTAAAATGCATGATATAGTTTCAAGGGTTAAATCAATTAGATGCATGAGTTAACTTCAAGGGTTATCTAAATTTTATGAATTTTTAATCTTTTTAAATAGAAATTTCAATATTTTTAAATTCATGTTGTAACTTAAAGAGTTACAACAATTTTTTGAATTCATGATCTTTCTAAATAACATTTTTCTAAATTGTAAATCCCCATGGTAACTTTTTAAATATCATGCACGTTTATATATATAGATTTCCATATCATGGATACACAATTTCCACATGATTCCTCGAGGCGAACATCAATAGAGTCACATGCATCTACTAGAGCAGGAGGTAGAGGTCGTGGATCAAAGAGAATATCAAATGAATTGGGGGATGTCCATTGTTCACATCATAGTATTTAATATGTGTGTGTGTGTGTGTGTGTGTGTGTGTGAGTGCATTTACTTAAATGATAAATGAGTTGATATGTACATATAGATATTGGAAATTCATTTTCTATTTTTTTAGATGATTCACTCACAATGTTGTCGCTTGGCAGTGGTCAACATTCTCCAAGCGGTCATCAATCTCAGGGTGCTCAATATTCTCCTAGTGGTCGTCAACATTCTCCTAGTGGTCATCAATATCAGGGTGGTCAACATTCTCTGGGTGGTCAACATCATTTTGGTAAATTATACATGTCTATATCACATAAATGTATGAATACATTTGTTCATATTTTATGTTTGTGAAATTTTATTTATATTGATCCAAAGGGTGAAAGTGCTGGTCCAAGTAGACATAAGTGAAGACTGATGGTTCAAGAAGAATGCCATAGAGAAACTACTTTTTATCCATATGATATTTCAAATGAGCTTCCTTGGGAGACAAACCTCTTATAATGCACATTACAAAAGTGCAAAACTCATTACTCTAAATTGAGGAAATATCTTGGGAGTTTGGAGCTCCCTGCAGAGGGTAGAGAAAGACTATAAATAGTTACAGACTCTCTAAGCTCATTTCTTGAAGTTTACGAGAAGCTTGGGCCAAACACAGATTCATTTATAAATACGATGAGGCTTAGAAAGGAAGCAGTGCTGGGTCCTGATAAATGGGCCGAGGTTAATAAAAGGGTTACTAAAAGAAGGTGCAAAATCTATGTTTAATTGCAAAGAAGGTTCGAAAAGAAAACTGTTGAAGGTGAAATATTTCAAGCACCCTGATATAGCTTTCCATCTATATGATAAATCCCTTGCATTGTATGGAAAGTTTCCATGGAATGATGATGTTCCGGTTTATCTTGAAAAATTGTTTTATGCATAATTTGTTTTGGGTATGAAACCCAATTGCAATGAACTTCCATCCGAATATTACGATATTGGGAAAGGTCAATCATATAATCGTAAAGGCACATTACGTGATGATGAATTACCTCGCCTT
>APFE031248619.1:10774-51725 GCA_000404065.3 Pinus taeda
ATCATACAACTTTTGATGTTACATTGATATTAATGATAACATTAAAAGTAAATTAATATATTAATATTAGTATTTATATTAACATTTATATGAATATTAATATTAATGTTAATATTCATATCAATATCAATCACTAATACTATATTAATATTAATATTATTATTAACATTACAATCACTAATATTAGATTGATATTGATATTTTATTAGCATTAACTTTAATTTTAACAAAAAAGTGAACATTAGCACTAATACTTATATAATATTGTTACTTTAATATGTTATTAACATTGACATGTTCACATTAACAATATTCATATTAACAATATTTTTATATAGTAACAGTGAACACTATAACTTTTCTAACTTTTTAATGTTTACTAAATATATAATTCTATAAAGAGGTTTTACTTTGTAAATTACTTTATTACTATAAAGAGATTTTACTTTGTAAATTACTTTATTAAAAAAAAACTTGATGTCTATAGAAAAAATAACAAATATTCAAATATAGTATATACAAAAAAAAATTTCTAGTGTCCTATTTGTTGAAACTTTATAAATTTATTAATTAAATTTAAATATGTATTTTTAATAAAAGAACTCCAATAATACTTATAATCCGTTTACCTGATGTTAATATACATTCAAAAATGATTTTTTTTTCCCATGAAATACATATTTAATCAAAACTCAATATAAAACTTCAAACCGAAAAAATGATTTATTAAAAACTAAAATATAAAATATAATATTATTTTTAACCCTACAATATTATTAATTATTAATCTTTAAATTGGAATATTCCTAAAAATTAAAATTTAAAACTAAATTGAATATTTTTAACTTAAAATTTAATAATATTATACAAGCTAAACCTCAAACTATATATTTCACTAAAATTAAAAACCTAATATAGGAAAAAAAACATGTAACAATATTTATCTAGAAATGTCCATGAAAAACTTTTAGAATGAATAACCTCTATCTACATAAATCATAATCTCTACTTCATTGAATAATTCACTTTTTCTATATAGATGGTGATCTCTCTTGTATTAAAAGACTAGAAAGAACTATGAACTGTTATATTCTTTTGTTGGGAAAGTGAGTACCTCATATTTTGAAATCACATTGAAATAAAAGGTTACTTTACTTTCATTTACTACATTCAACCAAATTCACCACTTAACATAGGCCTTTTTATACTTTCAAATTCATAAGATTTTTAGATTTTATAAATATAATTATTCGGTAATGTTTAAATAAGTATTCAATGTTATCAAAACATATAGTGTATAATCATCAAAACACTTTACAGTATGTGAAATGGTGAGTTTATTGTTGGATTAAAGAAGTGCTGAAAATATATTTTATTATCAAAGTTATCTCCAATAAAACTCAAGGTAATTGATGAAATTGACTACTATCCATCCATTTTCATCCTTATCTGCACAAAGTTGCAATTTTTATACTCTTTTACTACTATATAAATTAAATTATAACCTCACAAGTTTTTAAATAAAGCAATGATCACAATTTATGACAACCTTGAATTGTAACAGTTTGTAAAGAAAAAGAAAAAAAAAGAGCAAGACTTTAACACTAAAATTAATTGGTTGGCACAAATTTAATTACCCAACCTTAAATTGTAATAGTTGTCCCAAAAAACAAAACTTTGACACTAAAATTAAGTCACCCCTTTAGTTCCCACAAAATGCCACTTCCTCTGCAACATTCTCCTTAAATCATAGCATGTCGGTAGAGAATCACCTCAAGTCTCTTCTAGCTCTAGTTGTATTTCGAACATATCACAATATATAGATTCCAAAAGCAATTGCGTCTCTCTCTTCTCTTCAAATTGCATATTTGAACATCTCCTTGCACGAGAATAAATCCACCTAGGTGTGCAATCGAGATTTTCAAATGAAATAAGGAAAATTTGAAAGAAAACTTTTCATTCCCTCTACTAATCTTTTTATAACCCATCAATGTGTATAGCTTTGTATTTGTCCCCTGATTTGTCATGTAGGACTCCACTAAGAAAATGAAGACATTGTCAACATATTAACAATGTCTAATTATCACAAGCTTGGATATGAATCTTATATTAATTTTGAGAGGTTTATTGCTCAATTGCAGTAAAATATATGATAAATATTCACCAAATAACTTTGAAAAATTGAAGTAAAATATATGATAAATATTCATCAAATAACTTTGAAAAATGATGCAAATGTCAATATAGAAAGTTACAAGATAAACTGAGAAACCCTTGTAATTTTTACTAATTATCATACTTGGTGATGAATAACGTGCAAACTAGATTTGTAATCACAATTTCACAATTGTGTGGTGATGAATAACAGGTACAATAAAATTTTAATGACAATTTGAAATGATAAACCAAAAAACCTTGTCCTTATTCCTCCACCTTGCCATATATTCCTCCAAACTTTTGAAAATGTAAATGGACAGATTGGACGGTGTAAATGGACAAATTGGACCATGTGACCTCCCGATGGCGAGGCACTGATTTTGACCAACTGAAGTAACTCTTGGGGCTAATGGACATTTGTTTCATAGTGATATTTGACACTAAATTTTTAATTTCATTTTCTCTAATCCCAATAAGTGGAAATAAATAAGAGGAACAATAAATTTTTAGTAATGATTTGGTATAAAATTAATTTAAATAAGGTCTAAACACATGATTTAGATATTCAAGGAAGTTACCCATTTAAATTTCAGTCATTGATAGAGTGGCAATAAGTGGAAATAAAGAAGATGAATCTTAAATTTTTAATAATAATTTGGTAAAAACTTATTTTAAACAAGGTTTAAACACATGATTTAGATATTAATCAATACAGTTACGAGTTCCAATTTCATTCATTGATAGAGTGACAACCACCAAAATATACTGAGATCTTTCAATTTAGACAATCAGATTAAAAAATTTAATTAGCAAAAAAATTAAAAGTTCCCTATAAGTCTAATAAAAATATATATATATATATATATATGTGTGTAATGTGAACTTTGACATAATTAGCATGTTTAACCTAATTGTTACATTCAAAACATTTAACTTGTCAAAATCACTAAGCCCTCACCATGATACAGTACCTTGAAATGCCCTATCACAATTTATTCTATGCTCCATAAAAAATTTATTTTAATCTTAAAATTGATATATATTTATAATTGTTTATATATAGAAATATAATATTTGAATAAAGTATAAAAATTAAATATATTTATTATAATTTATTTATTTTTAAATATATATATTTCCTAATTTTTTATTTATGATTTTTTTTGGAAATTTAAGTTTAACTGATCCCTGAACCTGAACCAGTGACTTAAAAACAAAGGAAAAATGCCTCATGGGCGTACGGAATTCATTCTGCACTACCAATTATCACGCAGAGAAAGAATGGGAGAGAGCATTGGATACAAGCATAATGGATTCATCCAGCGCTACTGAATATCATGCAGAGAAAGAATGGGAGAGATCATTAGATATGAACATGAAGGATTCAGGCAGCACTACTAATTATCATGCAGCGAAAGAATGGGAGAGATCATTGGATATGAGCATAATGGATCCATCCAGCAATACAAATAATCAATGTGGGGTAGGAATGGTCAGGTCCGGGTCTCCGTATGATGGAACGCAGATAGAGCTCGAGAACAAACCTTTCTTGACAGTTAAATGGCACACAGGGAGCAACAACATCAAGGTGCCACCATCGGCGTTGAAGAATAATCGTAACTTACCTACATACTTCGAAGCAGTCCACAAGGACGGTCGGCCTGTTTGCGGTTTGAGAACGTAGAATATGTGAGACATTAAAGGGTTCGAATAATATGGCTGGGCGATAAAACAACATTCCACTTGTTGGTATGTAAAATATTTGAACAATTTGGCTTATGTGAAGTGCTTTAATACCTTCCAATATCTGGAAAGGTGATAAGAGTATCGTTGTATAAGTTTTCACCTTTTTTTTCGCAGTTTAAAGCAATTCTAATCCTATTCTTTTGAATTTTTTTTTATTGGATTAGGTTATGCGAAGAGTTTATAATTGTGTATAAGTGAGATTTTTTGAAAAGTTTTTTAGTTTATTTTTTGATCTAATTTGTTTAGAATTTGGTAATGATTTATTGAAATCACAAATTTGATGGGTGGAAGTGTTTCACTGGTTTTTGAAGACAGTGAATCCATATACCCAATAAAAAATAAAAAAACCAATTTAAGCAATACAAATCAAAATATCACCACAATTTGTTTTTGCTAGATTCCCCTAAATTTACTTGAAACTACAAAAAAAATCTTACATATAAACAACTTCCATATAAAATTTCCAACCTATAATAAAAATTATATTTTATTAAAATTCTTGAATTTCTTTTTCAAATCATTGGAATGTATATTAATGAATAAGAAATATTTTAATGAAACAAAAAATAATGTAAAATAATCTTAACTCAAGCATTGATGTATTTCATTACTTGATTTATATAGATAATAGTAATAAAACAAGTAAGGGCTTCCCAAATTTTCTGATATTGGTAAGGTGAGATGTTATTTTCCTGGCCATAAATGCAAAGGCGTGAAAAAGATAAGAATTAGAAGGTTAACCAGTATAAATCAGTACTTAGAACAAGGGTACTCGGAATGGGAAATTTAATATCACTTAGTGAACACAAGTTTTTTGAGCGTTTTAAATGTTTCAAATGCTTTAATAATTAGATATATGTAATTATTAAGAGAAAAGTGCCCATGCTTGAATTTGTAGTTACAATGAGAAAAGTGCTCGTGATGGGTGATACAAATGAACTGATAAATAAGTTGATCCATGGTAATTCTGGATAAAAAAGTACGTATACATTAATTGTTTTATGTATTAATTATTAGGAATGTTTCTAAAATATAAATTATTTTTTTAATTTTTGTAATGTTGGATTTTGTAAATTTTACTTGTTTTAATATATGAGATTATATTTAATTATTGAATTATAAGTAATATTGTATAGAGATTTAGTTTTTATTATAAGTAATATATTAGTATTAGTTGGGACGTTGTTTAAATTTAGTTAGTTTGAGAAATTCACTTCAAGTAGTTAGTTTTTTAGTTAGTTTTTTAGTTTGGTGTGAGGTTGAGATATTTATTTAATCAAAAGATTTTATGTTCAATATAGTTTGCTTATCTTGAATCATAACTTATTGTATTTATATTTGTATCATTATATAGATTAATATAAAACACTCAATATAATTTTATGTGTAAAAACATTTACTCTCCCATGTTTTAACATAGTATGAGAGTAGGTTTTAGCTTCACTACATTGAGTGACCAAGGAAATAAACAATAGATAATTTGATTGATCCAATAATCTGATGAGTGGTTGTTGGTCTATCATTTGATTAAATCTACTTCACATCGCATTGTAGATTTTAGGAATACACTGGAATCTGATAGTCAAGAAAGGGGTCAATAAACAATTGACCCCTCTCCTCACCATTAGATTCTAAGATACTCCTAGAATCTGCAATTGAGGATGCTCCTCCAACACTCAGAAAGTGTCCACCCTAGATTGTTGCAACTAAAAAAATGGCATGGGAAAATTTTCAAGAGAGACTACATGTTGTTGAGTCAGAAGAGAGAATCTTCAAATGAGGCGAATGGGAGAAATTATGTTCTCATGGATCTGAAGCCCAACATCATGGATAACATCACGTCTGACCCAATTGGTCAGATCTTTAGGCTTGATAGTTGATAATTTAGATACTTTAGTGTTGTTAGTGACTGGGACAAGGGCCATTATACTGATGGTGTTGGAGCTTATTGACTCTATTCTAGTATTTTAGATGTTAAGAAAGAGGCAATGTGGAAATAGCTAGGTGGTTTCTAGAATTTCTTATGTTTCTAGAGGGGGAATGATCGAAGCGGGCTATAGAGCCTACAACAACATGTGTTATGGTTTATTACATTGGGACCCTTAAAACCCTACGAAGAATGAAGAGGAGCGAAGCAATTTAAATAAGAAGCATGACATCATATATGATTAAGGGAGCATTCTACAAAGTTGGGAAGAATACCCTTGATTGGATGACCATTACACAATTAATTGTCATGGGTAACCACCTTAGAAAATATAGTATTTGGTACGAGGAACTGTACCATTAAGGAAACAACTCAGAGATTCAAGAGGTACTCAATCATTTTCTCTTGGAGGTTGTGGATTCTCACATTAGTGTAGATAACTCCTTTAGAAAATTCTTTGTATTAGCGCAGTAAGCGCCATGTCAAAGAGAAAGATTTTTCCTTTTATTAATTTTCTTCTAATTTTCATTCATAGATTCAACCTTGGGTGTTAAACAATCTTATGTCATTGCAACCATAATTGGTGTCAAATGTGATCTCACGTGACCAACTAGTAAGTTGCAGATGTATAGGTCGGCGAGTTCATTGGAATTAATTCCTTGAATCCTTACTCACCTATCATGTTTGATAAACATTTATTGTGAATTAGTATAATGTTTTGGTTTGTGGTTCATATACATTTGGTTTGTGGTTGAGTTATAGAAAGATTGACATTTAAATGCACTATTGGGGCTGTTGACTCATGTTCGGAGGGCCAACTATTTACATATTACTCTAGTGGATAACTCAATTCTTGGTTAGGATTTTGGTGAATATTTAGAAATTGCTAAATGGTACATATGTTACTCTTGAAGTTGACAGGATAATTTTATGGGAGGTTGCTCCTAGCTCATTGGTCTTGGAGGCCTATATTTTTGGCCCATTGAAGGATCATAATATAGTAAATATAAACATTGAAGATATGGAAGCTCCAAGTTTTTGGCCCAATGAAGGATGATGATGTAGAAAATATGAAGGTTGAAGATATGGAAGCTCCAAGTTTTTGGCCCAATGAAGAATTGTGATATAGTAAATATAATGGTTGAAGATATGGAATCTCTAATGCTTAAGGAATTTCCACATTTCATATATCTAGATAGTCTTCCTTATTTGTTTAACTTGATTGGATCAATATCACCAATTCCAGTGACCTTGATGACCCAACATTTTTGTGTAGCATCAAATTGGTATGACCTTGATAGGCTTAAGGTATTGTCAAAAGAAATTTGAAATTTGTTTTTTTGGCTTAAAGGCCAATATTGGTACACTAGAAGATAAATAGGAGTTTCCATATGTTGTAGTTTTGTATCTTTGCCATTTTGTTGGAGGAGAAATATATGGATCAAACAAAACCCTTATTACATGTGAAGGAGACTATTGAATATAGTGACAGGATACTCGAGAATAGTCCACTAAGGACAAAAGAAGTTGAAGTGGATAGGTTGATGTAATTTTTGGTAAATTTTGTTGTACTACAGTTTTCTAAGAAGCAACAAATATTGAAGGAAAGGAAGATTCGTCTTTGATATAGAGTTGATGATTATTTCTTTGTAATATTGTATTCAATTTACATATTTATCTTAGGTAAGTGAATATGTAAATACATTTATTTTGTTAGAATTAGTTACTCCAACAAATGACATATGAAGTAGGGGTATCCAAACCAGAGATGGAACCGAGATGAAGATGGAGATACCTAGTATGAGTGACTATAGAGGTATATTTATTATTGGATTATGTATCTATTAATGATGTATAATAGCGTTGCAATATTTTGTGAGGGAAATCTCATTTCCAAGTTTTCATGTAATAAGTGTTGTAGCGAGAAATGAGTTATAGCTATGTGATTTACTCATGGAAATGTTTGTTGAGTGGTGCATTATAATTCATGTGTGGCATGTGAAAAGTGTTGGGTGTGGAGCCTGATTGTCTTCTTTATTCAGAGGTATGACCACATTGGACCTGAGTTCATAATGTGGCGGCAATGTCACCCATAATATTTGCATTGCAAGGGGGGTCCAGGGGGGTGGCAGCCCCGAAGCTAAAAATAGATTTAAAATTGCCTTGTAAAATGTTGTAATTTCATAATCAATCTGGGTCATTCATTAGGCAGAGATCTGGCGGAAGAAGTTATGTTTAATTTAGGGTTTTTTTCCCTAGAAGGCAACCCCTCCCTATATATGAGGGAATTGTATTGCATCTATGTAGATCAGTATTCTGAGTGAGAAAGAGGGAGGATATTGTGTGAGAGATAAGAGGGAATTACAACAGATCTGATGTAGGTTGTATCTCTTTAGTTTTATGGATAATATAGAAGGAAGGATTGGTTGTTTCCCGTGGACGTAGCCCAAATTGGGTGAACCACGTATATTTGTGTTTCTCTTATTATGTGTTTATATTTTAGCAATATATTTTATGTTTTCCATTGCTCTGTAAAATATAATTTTCTAACAGATGACACATGAAGTAGTTACTCCAACAAATGACAGATGAAGTAAGGGTATCCAAGACAAAGATTGAACTGAGATGAAGATGGAGATACCTAGTATGTGAGTGACTATGGAGGTATATTTATTGTTGGATTATGTATCTATTGATGATGTAGTGTTGCAATATTTTGTGAGGTAAATATCATTCCCAAGTTTTCATGTGATAAGTGTTGTAGCAAGAAATGAGTTATAGCTATGTCATTTACTCCTGGAAATATTTGTTGAGTGGTGCATTATAATTCATGTGTGGCATGTGCAAAGGAAATATAAGACTGAGTTAGATACATCCCATGACAATACTACTTACCTAGATAATTAGTGAGTACAGTGGGTGGCACATATGTATCATGGTATATGGAAGTAAGTTGATAGGATGGCCAATTTATCAATCTTCATGGTCAAATTGATGTTATGTCCTGGATTACAACATGTTCCTAGTTGATATTATGATGTTTTAGTGGTATTTTGGTTTCTAGCTAGTATGTTATGACAATTCTTAGGGACAAGGGAGGACCATGGACACCTTTTATGGTAGAAATGAGTTGCATTTTCTTCCTTGAGAAACCAATACTGGTTTTAGGCTAGATTTTTTTTAGTGGAATGAAATTTTTTCAATAGGGAGGACAGAGAGGTCCAAGATACAATAGAGAGATATTTGGAGTTTGGTCCAAGGAAAGCAAGGGGAAGTGCTTAAAGAAACATAAGATATTGGTTGTGACAACAATAGATATTTGGTTATGATGGATAGAGAAGGAAAATTTTTGTGAATAATAACATACACATCACCATGTTGTAAAGTTATTCACACAATGAAGTTCTAGCAAGTCTATATGTATGTTTTATTTTGATGTATTGGCTCTTATAATGTTTTATGTACCTGGTAACTCCATTATTTGGCATATGCAGAAATTGAATCTATGTAACATGATAAGGTCATATCTTTATCAGACCTAGATAAGAATGCATACCCATTTATCACGTGCCCCTAATAATGACTAACCTAGTTGTTGATTCCTCTAGTAAAGAAAAAAATATGTTGTAGGAACCAACCTACTATTACATAAATTTATAGTCATCAACCTACAAGATACATCAATCCCCTTTTGTTTTAAGATTTGTAGGCACCAACCTACAGGAGACACCAATCCTAGTTTATGTAAACATCCATAGGCATCAACCTACTTCACTGAGTCTACTTGCTTCTTCCCAATATTTGATAGTTTCCTATACTTTCAACAAGTTTGTTTGTTGTTTTTTCCTTCACCAAGTCTTCTTTTTTCTTTTATCTTCAAAAGTTCTACTTGCTACTTGTTCTTTCACTAGGTTTTATTCTTCCAAAGCTTGCTTCTTTTGACTACTTCCCAAGAATGAACTTGCACAACATGCCACATATCCAATTTTTCAAATATGGTTCTATAATTTCTACCACATTTATCTATATATCTCCTCTCCTTCAAGTTTCATGGCCTAAAACATCACAACAAAAAAATTATAGAGAAAAATCCAAGATGACCCATCACCCCATAAATCATTTTTTTGCTTCTACATTTAAACTTCAATCATTGCATCAAAAATACCCCTCAGGTCCTCTCACAAACCTAAAATATCTTATTTCTTGGGTACACATTAAATTAACTCATCTATCCTTTATTTATAGTGTTTCTACATTCACTTATCTCGTCAACTTGTAAAACTAGTTGGGTCGGCCTAATTGTACTTTGGTTAGGTCATCCTAATGAAATAATTTATATCTCCTCATTCCTATGGAGTTATAGGGAGTGTCATATGCCATTGGAAATATCTTGAAATGAAATTTCCAACCATATATCATATCCTTCAATTTTATCTACGAAATTTGGATAGAAACTCCTTCAAAGATAGGGTATCTAAGCTAGGAATCAAAGGCCCAAAAACCATATTCCAAACATTCTTCATTTCCCAATTTTTATCTTGGACATATGTAGTCTCCCCCTATCTTTGAAATCAATAAAAATAATATTTTCTACAAATAGCAGTAGGATAGGCACATGAAATAAATAAGCTACAAGATTTTATAGATAGTTCTTTCTAGTGACATGGAGGATGAGAACTTATTATGTCAGCTTTATATTTTTAATTCTATATTACAAGACAATGCTAATTGGAACCCCAATATTTATGTTGGGGATATCCATCTTTGAGTATTTACCTTTTATATTCTTGGATTTGTTAAATTTTATGGAAGGATTGAGTCTGAGATGAATTTGTAGGTGAGGGATGAGTATCCCTTGCCCCATATAATCAAGTATTATCTCTACAGTATGACTCAATACCCAAGAAAATATATGGCCATCACACATAATAAAATATATGCCATCATAGGGCATAAAGATATTTCTATAACATATTTAGTGCATGCACTCATTTCCCATGACTTATGGCAAGATCTTCTTATTTGTTTGAGAAACAAGATCCCAATAAAATATCCCTACTTTAGTTTGGTGCTTAAGAGTTTAGGATTATATGAAAACTCCTTGCTTAGTTATAGATATATCCAAATTGGCCTTCGTTTCCATTTCCGTATCATTTAATTCTCTAATTGTTTCTACATAGAATAAGTGACTTGGAATGAGAAGGAGGAAAGGACACACTCATTGCAGCTAAATAGAACATTAGGATATTATATCTAGGGAAATTATAGACACTTAGAATTTTTCTAGGTCAATTACATGTATGTTTCCTTTTTTACTACCCTTTCCATTTCCGTTCACCTTTTTGTCACCATTTTTGTAGCAGTCTCAACATGCTTAAGGTAAAATTAAAATTATAAAAAGATACTTATCATCCATTTTAATAATATGTGTTTCTTTATAAATTATATCAAAAAAATTCTTACAATAACATAATCATAAACATTCTGCAACTAATGTTGAATTCTGCAACAATATCCATGGTTAGACAGGTTGCAGTGCTTCAAAAAAAGGATGAAGAGTGTCTTGAGATGAAAAATGTTTACAACATGGATGACCACGTATTGGCATGTCTTGGCAGACTATCAAGATTAAGAGATCTAAGAATCAAACTCAAATTCAAACTATGAGAATGACTGTGTAGTGGTTAAGTAGAGGCAACAAGAGAATAGGACACATCAAGTGAGCGTGTTGAAGACATGTTCAATCATTATAATATGGTTTGAGAAAAATCTCTTATGACTTGTTATTTAACTACCAAGTCATAATAAGATAGAGTTTAAAATCAACTCAATCTATTTCGTAGATGTCTAATTAGATCATTTTGTATCAGTATAGAACTCTTAAAAGTTGTTTAATGAAATTTGTATGAAGGTCGAAAGGGGAGACCAAAACATAGTTCGATTATTAAGTTTTATTGTGGTTTATTTCATGACTGGTGATTCTTTATTCCATATTAATACAATTACTTTGTTCTCATAGCGTACATAATGATCCTTTGATTGTTAGAAAACCTATGCTCACGGGAGGGCCCCCTGTTGAGTTGTGAGGTTCTTTTATTTTGTTTTACCTTTCCACGTCTACCTATATCATAGAAGTTTCTCTCAAAATTTTAGTAATCAGTTTCATTACAGATATATTTTGACCAATTGTTTTTTTTTTTTTTTATTTCAGAGTACTCACAAAAGCAAAATACCAAAAATACTTAGTTTTTATGTGCATTCTCTTTCCAGATTTCATAGCTCAAGTTAATTTCTTAGATGATAACAAGAAGTGTTCTTTAGAGTGAACTGCACACACAAGTAATCATTTTAGAGTTACAAGTTTTCCATATAATCTTTCTTTTGCAATTATAAGTTAGGTCATTTTGATGCAATTTCAATTCCTTATTGCAATTTAGTGTAGAAGTTCTTTTTTGCAAAAGAGTGATTGTAGCGTTTTCAATTCTTCAAGTAGCACTAGATTATTTTTCTTGCAATTGAACATTTCCTTTTATGCAAGTAGAAGTAGGTTTTGAATTCTTCAATTAAGATATATTTTCAATTTTGCAAAGTAATGTAGGTTTTAGTGTATCTTTAAATTGAAATAACATGTGCGCAATTATTCTCTAAATCTCATCAAAAACATTTTCCCATTCTTAGGTTAATTTCATCTTTAGAATTAATCAATCCATAGAAATAATCCTATCATATATAGTGCACATTCATCTCACAAGTACACGAACCTTGATTTAAAATTAATGAAGTAATTTAAGAAAAAATAAATTACCCAAAATTTTGGCGTCGTTGTTAGGGAGGTGTATATAGGATTCTATTTTTGATTTCCAAATCATTTTAGGTGCATTCAACTTTTTAGATGCATAATTAAAGCATGGTAAAAACCATTTATGCATAGAGAAAGGGATTCTAAGGGTAGATTTGTAAGTAGAGGTAGAAGTTCAATTACAACATCACCACTCACCCTCGCTAGACCTCATAATGCGACACCATCCCCTCATACTCGCATTCCATCGTTGACAGGTTGACATAGAATTCCTAAGGCACATAGATTTGAAATCCAATCAAAATATTCACCAACTTCCTCTATTGATGTTCTATTTGAATAACTTACATCCCCAATAGAAGGAGTAATTTTCATCTCTTCAACAGGAAATAAACTTCTAGGACAAAAACAAGAGGATCCTAGTGAAGAAGAAGAAGAAGAAGAAACTTATTATAATATACCATTAGTAGAAGAACCAGAAGAAGATCTAGAAAATCCTATTATAAAACCTTATATTAACTATGAATAATATAAAATGGAAGGGGAAGGAGAAGCAGAAGTACATAATGTAAATGATGAACCCAGGATTGGACATGGAAGAGGAAGAGGAGGAAATAGAGGAGGAGGTAGAGCTCAAGGTGGTAGGGGAGAACTAGATCCTTATGGGTTTCCCATCATTGATGAAGATACCACAACCACAATGAATAACATCTCACCCTCCATGCTTCCTAATTTCCATGGTTTGAGAAATGAGGACCCTGAAACATTTCTTTTTGAGTTTGAAGTTTTATGTAGAACTTATGACTACTTAGATGATCCTCAAAAATTGAAATTATTCCCAAGAACTCTTAAATATGGAGCACTTAAATGGTTCATGGGATTAGGAACACATACTATTAGAACATGAGAAGAAATGAAAAATGTGTTCCTAGAAAAATATAAGGATTATTGCATGCCCCAAAACCTTGAGGATGAAGTATTTTAGATGATGCATAAATAATTTGGATGATGAAACACTAAAATAAATTTTGTTAAAATCCATTAGAGGTGAATGGATTTATGTTGTTAATTTAATGGGAAAGGGATATGCTTCACAAATTTCATTTGGATAAATTTTTTATTTTTGTTAACATATTTCAAGGGGTAAGGCTAGAACTGGAAAAAATACAAGAGATCATGTGATGTCCAGAATCAATAAATATGAAACTGGAACAACAAGTCGAGTTGAAATAGGAAATTTGCTTGATAATTTCAAAATAAATATCTTGGGGAGTCTTAGTGAAAAAATGGATACCCTCAATATGCAAAACATGTAAAAAGCTGAGAATGTTGCATTATCTATTTTTTGTCCCAAGTGTAGGAAGAAACATGCATTAAGATAATGTCCCCTTGATGGTATAGAAATTTGTGTCATATGCACTGTGTTACACAAAATATCGTCACCTTGATTATTTGCAGTCAGTATGGGTCTATCATCACTTGTACTGTCCTCCTAAGCAAGTCTCAGACCTCAGCTCTTCAAAATAAGCTTTGGAAATGAGAGAAAGACATCAAAAAGCAATGTAACTCTGGTTCAGCACTTTCTCTCACTTTTGCCTGCGGGCCCGCACCCTTTGTTCAGAGTACTTGCGTACTTATACGCTCTGTATGTAAATGGGAGGGTGCGTACCCCTGTGAAAGTCAAAAGGCGCAATTTTTATCTTAAAAAACTCACTTTGGGTTAATTCTAGATGTTTCTAGAAGGAATTTTTGACGTGGATTGTTCGCTCCAAAGTGGTTCATGCATTCCAAAAGAGAAGGAGCTAATCCCTTGTTAGGAGGAGCTATCCCTTTGAAGGAGGATTCTATCCCTTTGAAGGAGGACCTAGCAACTTCCCTCCATTGCACTATAAATTGAGGCATTGGGTTAGTTGCTAGGGAGGTTAGAAGCTGAACATTTTTTAGGGTAAATGCTGGTGAAATAAAGACTTCCTAGTTGAGCTTAAGAGGAGAGATCACATACCTTTTTGGCTTCATTAGGGAGTGAGTGAAACTTGTCAAAGTAGAGGAGACTTCTTGTTGGACCCTAGGAGGAGATTGTACAGCGTCAAGGCAAAGGTTGTAAAGTTCTCCTTCTTTTGAATTAATACAATCAGACTCATTTTTCTCAACAAGTATCTCATGTTATTTGTTTCATGGACTCCTTGACTTTAATGTTAAATATGCTTTATGATATTGGCTTTTCAGGTGTTATTTAATTTGTTTTCCTTGTTTGTGTTTGCAAGTTCGCAACAAAGGAGCTCATTTGGATCAAAGGAGCGAAGGCATCCCCAAACTTGTGTTGGACATAAGGTAGGCCCTAAACACACTTGTTTGCCATTATTTATAAAAGCATATTTAGAGAAAGATAGTGTCTGGTTGGTTTGCTTGTCATTAGGTCTTCTTTAGATTCTAGGAAGGTCTATCTTGTCCACAAGATTGACTCATTCCGTGTGACACACTGAAAATCATAATACGAAGGAATTCCCTTTGATACATGGTCTTAAAACTATTTTTGAAGATGAATATGGAATAATCCAAGTTGAATATCTTTGTTTTATTGCTAAAATACTATGGAAAAATCAACAATCAAATATGACTCAAGGTTTTAATACTCAATCATATGCACAACCACAGAAAAATTGGACTGCACCCATGCCATGGCAACCTTGGCCCCCACAATCTAAAAATCCATCTTGGGCACAAGGTTGGAAGAGTCCTTTTGGAAAATATCCTCAATATCCTCAATTCAACAACCTTATCCTTCTTTTCCACCACAATATTATCCTCCTCAACCAACTCAACCTTCTTAATTTCAAAATCCAAATCAACAACTTTCATTACGATTTCCTCAAAAACCCAATCAACTACCTGCCCAACCACTTCCAAATCCAAACAATAAAAATAAAAAATTTGTTTATAATGTTGAGGGACAAAATTTTCAATCTTGTATGATTACCGTATTAGGTATAAATGATGTTCAAGTTAGATCTGGTAGGGTTTTCCAAAATAAGTCACCAACAATCACCATCCAAAAATCTAAAGAGGATGAAGATCATGAGAAACATGAAAATGTTTATCAAGAAAATATTCCTCTAAATGAAGGTGTTTCTGTACAATCAAAGAATGAGGAAATAAAACAAGATCCTACTATTCCTCCAGTAGAATAACCTTCTATTTCTTTGCAAGATCCACCTTTTCCTAAAAGGATCATTTTTTCTTTTGGTTGGTCTAACCCATGGGGATTTGAACATTGAATCTCATGATTTTACATATTACTTCATAACAAGGCAATTCCCAATTGAGCTACGCCCCATGGGCTTGAAACGCTCAAAATTGATAAGGAATAGAAAGGAAAATTGATTGTTTTACTAGACTGTGATATGCTAGATGAACTTAAGAATATTTGAATCAAAATTCCTTTACTCCAAGCTATAAAGGAAATACTAATATTTTCTAAAACTATTAAGGAGTTATGCATTAGAAAAACAAGGAAGAAAGAGAAAATATGTTAAAAAATCCAATTGGTAGGAAAAATTGTTGATATCACGATGGGAAAATCTATTGTTCAAAAATATCTAGATCTTGGTATTCCCATTATGAAAATTGATATCAATGGTGTTGAAATTCCAACACTTTAATTTATCTTAGAGCAGCCTTCAATATCATGAGTAAACAAAAAATGGAGCAACTTAAGCTTCCTAATCTTCAATACACTCCTACATTATTACAATTAGAAGATAGATCTGTTATCAAACCAGATGGAGTATTAGAATATGTGTTTTTTTCTCTATATTCTTGGGAATATCCTGTAGATTTCATGATTTTAACTCCCAAGAATAATTTAGGGGGCCATCCATTGATGCTTGGTAGACCTTGGCGAGATACACTTGATGCATTCATAATTTGTAGATATGGTGATATGTATATCTCTGATGGAAGTTCCACTAAGAAATTTACATTATATCCTCCTACAAGAACAATAACTGAAGTAGAAAGTGAAATTTTGATAGATGATGATAATGAACCTTACCTTGATGATATGCAACTAGACTATACTCTTTAACAATTAGGCAAAGAAAATCAACTAATAAATTTAATGAATAATAATGATTCTTCTTTGTACTGTGAGAAATATCAAAGTTTTCAAGAACAATGCAATATTGAATATATATCATCTCACCAAATCGCTTTACATTCTATGGAAAAGTTTGGCAATTCTCAAGAAAAAAAATCTACATAAAACATTAAATATTAACAATAATTTGGAAGAATTTCAAAACAGGAAATTGATAAAGATGATACAAAAACACTCTTCTTCTTATGCATGGGAGTACATTGATATGAAAGGGATTGATCCTAAAATGTGTATGCATCATATTTATATTCAATAAAATGCCAAACCAGTTAGACAACCTCAAAGAGGGCTGAATGCTAATCTGAGAGAAATTATTAAGGAGGAATTACAAAAGTTACATAATGTGAACTTCATCTATCCAATATCATATAGTTAATGCGTGTCACCTTTAGTGATTGTTCCTAAGAAAAATGGAAAATGGATAGTGTGTATTGACTATAGGGAATTAAACAAAGCTACTTTAAAAGATCATTTTCCATTACCTTTTATAGATCAAGTATTAGATACCTTGGCAGGAAAGAAGTATTTTTCACTTTTAGATGCTTTTAGTCGATATAACCAAATCCAACTAGCACTAGAAGATCACGATAAAACTACTTTTACATGTCCATGGGGAACATATGCCTATTGGGTTCTTCCCTTTAGATTATGTAATGCACCTGCCACATTTCAGAGAGCAGTCTTAGGTATATGTTATGATCTAATTCATGACTATGTGGAAGTATACATGGATTACTTTATTGTGTATGGTGATGCTTTTGAAGAATTTATTGCAAATTTGGAAAAAAATCTTATTAAATGTAAAGAGGAAAACCTGCCATTAAGGCATGAGAAATGTTTTATGATGTTCAATGAAGGGATTGTTTTATGCCACCATATTTCAAGTGAAGGAATTAAAGTGGATACATATAAAGTAGAAATAATTTATAAATTTTGAATTCCTATTTTCCAAACATATGTTAAAAGTTTTCTCAGATTTACTAGATATTATAAAATATTCATAGAAAATTTCACAAAAATAGCCTCTCCAAGTTTCAAACTCCTTACAAAACATTGTGAATTTGTTTGGAATTCTGATTCTCATAAAGAATTTGAGACATTGAAACAAAAGATTACTAAAGCTCCAATTTTAAGAGGACCTAATTGGCTCTTCAGATACAACTCTAGGAGTTATGTTGGGACAAAAAGATTTAACTCGTTATGTTAAATATAATACAAGAAAAAATTTGGACTCTAGTAGAGTTAAATTACACTGTAATAGAAAATGAGTTTTTAGCTATTATGCATTCCATTAATAAATTTCATCATTATATCATTGGTTATGAAACTTTCATTCATATAGATCATTCTACCATTAGATATCTAATGAACAAACTAGTTACTAATGGTAGAATTACAAGGTGGTTGTTATTGTTTCAAGAATTCAACATTACTATTCTTGATAGACCAGGAAAAGAAAATACAGTTGTTCATTTTCTATCTAGAATGAAGAACAATAATGAGGATGTTCATGTAAAAGATAAATTTCCTGATCAATATATTTTTGTAGTATCTTCTAAAACACCTTGGTTTGTAGATATCACTAATTATTTGGCTAGAAGAAATTTACCTCCACAACTATCGGCCAAAGAAGATCAAAACAAATGCACCTTATTCTTGGATAGATGGAGAATTATACAAAACTAGACCTAATCTGATTATCCAAATATGTGTTTGAGATGATGAAGTAATCGAAATATTAAAAGCTTTCCGTGATGAACCACATGGAGGACATTTTATCAACAAAAGAACCTCTTACAAAATCCTTCTTTTGGGATATTATTAGTCATCCATTTTCAAGGATGCCAAAGAATATGTCAAAATATGTGATAGTTGTCAAAGAATAGGGAAGCCCATTCCATCGGATGAAATTCCTCTACAACCACAAGTACATGTAGAACCTTTTGAGAAGTGGGCTGTAGATTTTTTTGGACCAATAAATCCCCCATCTAAACAAAAAAGGTACATACATGTTTGCACGTATTATGTTACAAAATGGGTAGAAGATAAACCTCTTTTATTTCCAACTGAAAATGTTGTAGTTACATTTACCTTTGAGCATATTTTTACTCATTTTGGTTTTACAAGAGAAATTTTAACAGATCAAGGTACACAATTTACATCCAAGTTGGTTCAAAATATCATGGAGGAATATAAGATGAAGCATCGAACATCTACTCCATATCATCCACAAGCCAATGGACAAGTGAAAACCACCAACAAATTACTTGAAGTAATTATTACAATGATTGTGCATTCACATAGGAAGGATTGGACAGAAAAGCTTCTTAAACCACTATGGGCATACTGAACTACATGGAGGAACACAACTGGATATACTCATGAGCTTGTCTATTGAAAGCAAGTTTTTCTCCAATTGAGTTCCAAGTGGAGGTCTTTAGAACAACAACTAAATTTGGTGTTGATCTATCAGAAGCTCATAAACAGATATTAGCACAATTGAATGAGCTAGATGAGATCCAACAGGATGCCATTCAAAGAAGCAACATAGTTCAACAACAAAGATTAAATTGGCATGAAAAATTATTCAAAGATAAAAATTTCAAGCAAGGTGACCTGACTCTTCTTTTTTATTCCAAGTTCAAATATTTTCAAGGGAAATTCCAAACTCATTGGCTTGGTCCTTATGAGATTGAAACTATTTTTTATAAGGGAGCAGTCAAGATCAAAATTTTTGATGATGAGGAAATTACTTTCCTTGTTAGTGTTCATAGATTAAGGTTGTACCATAAACCACTAACAAAGGAAGAATTGGTCAGATATTTGCAAGAGAATTTTGAATTCAAGTTGGTCAAGAAAAAATATTCTTCTCCTCACTCTCCAACATCATTGTAATTTTTCCAATGAAATAATAATAATAATAATAATAAAAGTGTAAACATTAAAACCAAATATATTGGAATGTTTATACAAAAAATATTAACCAAAAACTGAGATCTCTTGGCAGTTTATATTATCATAATCCCCTCTTTCTTGTCCCTATTTATTTCTACCCTTAACTTTCTAATAAATTTCAGGTGACGAGCAATCTTTCCGAGGATTAGTATTTTCACTAGCTTCCAGAAGTAGCAACAGTAATAAAATTTTGTATCCTAATAAAACAAGGAAAATTCAAGAAATGGTAAAGAAAAGAACATAATTTATATCATTCTGTAGTCGATCTTCAATTCTACAGCTAAGTCTGAATTCTACATCCACAACAAAAGAATATCAAGGAAATCACAAAAGTAAAGGTATGTATAATGATGAAATTATTTTCATATAAGAACTTATATTTTAATTCGTGGATAATTTTATTTAAACCCCTTATAACTTTCTATTACATTCATTTTTATGACCTTTGTCCCATAGTCCCTCATCATTACCCTGTCGATCACATCAGTCCGATCAAAGAACAAATATATTCCACTGATTACCTGAAATCAAATATGGGAATTGTTGGAAGGTATAGTTCAATCATAACACAACTCCTTCCATTAAGCACCTTATCTCGCTATAATTCAATTCCATCTCATATTCATGTTGCTCACTTCTAAAGCCCCTATCATTCACACTTTGCTCATTCCCTTTCTCAAACTTCCATTATCCCTACCGAAAGGAAACAATCAAAGACTGAAACTTCTTCTCACCATGGGAACGTTTTTCGCTCTGAACCAAATGGAGTAAAATTTCTTCAAGAGTACTCAAGGGTTAGAGACCAATTCCAACAAGTAGGATGGCTTCAGTTCTTTGAAAATTTAGACAGAATGAGACATAGGTACTAGAAGAAACATTTGAGGATGATATTCCACTTTCCCAGTATTTTGATAAATGAAACAAATAAATGAAAATCATAATATTAGAAGAAATAAAGCCATCTCAAGCTCTAAGTTACTTGAAGAAAGTGAGAAAGTAGAGAAAAGAAAACAAGAGGTTACTTAAACAAAAAGACACAATACCAAAGAATTAGGAGTAAAATTGAGAAGAAGTAAGAGAATTTCAAACATTTCAAGTACACATTAGCTAGAAATGATAGATATTGAAGAGGAAGGATATAGAACACCACCTCACATAGTTAGCCTGACAAGAAAAACTCCATATGTTGACCCAGTGCAACACGAAATTTATGATTATGTAGAATCTCTAGAACAAAGAGCACAACAAAAGGAAAATCTCTCTCAACATAAAAAAAAATGAGATTAGTGAAATTTCCTTGACAAAATAGATTATGGAACAAGAATGTGGAGTTGAAGATGCCTTGAAACAAGACATATATGAGATCGAGGTTCTAAATAAACACCTGTTATAAGAAAAGGAATCATAAAAAGTTTAGAATGATATACTTAGAATCCAAAATGATAATATTATTCTACATCTCTGAAATTGGTATTTGAAAAATAATAAAGTTAATTCTAATGACATGTTTCTTAAGAATATAATCGGGGGTTTGCAAAATAATTTTTTTATGAAGAAACTAAGGGTCACCTTCAGCATTAAGAAGAAAAATGAAAGCAATAGGTTGGATGTGCTTACATAGGCTTCAGAAACCATACGTTGAAGGAGAAAAGAAGAACCAATTTTGAATTTTTGGTGCATGAGGACATGCAAGACCATTTGTGTGGGGAAAGTTGAAGTCTGAAATTGTTTCCTTTTCGCCTACCCTTTTCCATCTCCTTTCACCTTTTTGTCACCGTTTTTGTAGCAGTCTCAACATGGTCAAGGTCGAGTTCAAATTATAAAAAGGTATTTATCATCCATTTTTATAATCTATTTTTGTTTATGAATTATTACGAAAACATTCTTACAATAACAAAATCATAAAGGTTCTATAGTTAATGTTGAATTCCGCAAAAATATCAATGTTTAGATAGGTTGCAGTGCTTCAGTAAAAGGATGAAGAGGGCCTAGAGATGAAAAATGTTTACCACATGGATGACTACCTATCAACATGACTTGGTAGGCTATGATGGTTAAGAGATCTAATAGTCAAACACAAAGTAAAACTCTAAGAATGGCAGTGCATTGGTTAAGTAAAGGAAACAAAAGAATAGGACGACATCAAGCGAGCATGTTGAATACTTGTTCAATCGTAGGATATGGTTTGAGAAGAATCTCTTATGACTTTCTCTTTCAATAACAAGTCATAAGGAGATAGAGTTTTAAACTGAATCCATTTCATAGATGTCGATTTAGATCATTGTGTATTGGCATACAAATCTTTAAAGTTTTTTAATGATATTTGCATAAAGGTTGAGAGGCGAGACCCAAAAGATAATTCAATTATTAATTTTTATTGTGATTTATTTTTAAGAATAGTGATATTCTGTTCCACATTAATATGATTACTCAGTTCTCAATGCGTGCATAAAATATCCTTTGATTCTTATCAAACTTGATCTCATGGAAGGGGCCCCTATCAAGTTGTGAGGTTCTTCTATTTATTTTTACATTTCCAATTCTCTTTATATCATAGAAGTTTCTCTCATAATTTGCTTAATTAGTTTCATTACAAGGATATTCTGACAACTTTTTTGTTTTGATTTCAGAGTACTCACAAAAGGAAAATACCAAAAAGATTTAGTTTTTATATGTATTCTCTTTCTATATTACATAGCGAAAGTCAATTTCTTAGATGATAACAAGAAAAATTCTTTATATTGAACTGCGCACACAAGTAATCATTTCAGAGTTACAATTTTTCCATCTAATCTTTCTTCTGCAATTAGAAGTTAGGTCCTTTTGATGCAATTTCCTTTTATGTAATTAGTATAGAAATTCTTATTTCAATTTAGTGTAGAAGTTATTTTTTGAAAAATAGTAATTGCAGTGTTTTCAATTATACAAGTAGCATTAGATTATTTTTCTTTCAATTGAACATTTCCTTTTATGAAAGTAGAAGTATGCCTTGAATTCTGCAATTCAGATAGATTTTCAATTCTTCAAAGTAATATAGCTTTTAATGTATCTTGAAATTGAAATAAAATCTGTGTAATTATTCTCTAAATCTCATCAAAAAAAAATTCCCATTCTTAGGTTAATTTCATCTTTAGAATCAATCAATCCATAGAAAAAATCCTAGCATATATAGTGCACATTCATCTCACAAGTACATGAACCTTGGTTGACAATAAATGAAGTAATTTAAGAATAATTAAATTACCCAAAAGAGATGTTGAGCCCTCATTTTTCCATTTTTTGATGTACAAAATTTTCTTTGTTTTCCTTGATTATGACTATTTTTACCTCTGTTCACTATACATACTGTGGAGTTTTTATTGATTGTGCAATTCCCATATCATTTTCATGTTTCCTTTTGCAATACAAGTTGAATGATGTTTTAAAAATATATTGAACCATTATATGCATGTGTGTGTGTTTTTGGTTAAAATAATAATTAATTTATAATATTCCTTTAAGAAAATATTTGATTTAGAACCATGCACTCTCTCATCTGGTAATGAGATAGTGAACCCCCAAACCTTAAATAGCAATAATGAATAGGGGATGAAACCCCAAATTTTCAAATATTTGATGGGCGAGGGAGTGAAACCTAAAATTTCAAAAGGACAACCATAATGAACTATGGTATCCCAATTTGAAGGCTAGAAATATGGTTGTATAAGACATGAATTTTATTTTGAGAGGATGACACATAATTTCAAAAGTTAGTGCATAATTTCATGGTGACACACAAGATTGAAATATAAATGAATTCATTGTAAAACATGAACCTATTGATGGTGTTCGACCCTCCAACATTCAAGGGATCTCCCTGATATGAAGTCCCAACTAGACCTCACACCATTTGGAGTAGGAGTCCCAACAGTGGGTGGTAATGTTATGAATTTACTATGGAAACATTGAGAGGGAAGTATGATAACTTTGTGTGAGAGCAAGTGTTTAACCCCACGGAGAGTCAAGTGTGATGTATCAAGGTTCCAACACATGAAGGGAAAAGGAATTTTGTGTTGGAAGTAATGCTTCCATGTCATGTGTGGTTGTCTTGATGAGTCCCTAGGCGTCAATCTAGAAGCAGTTGTTTTCCTATGTGTGACTTGTAATAGTTATCTAAATATGTCATAGTTAGTAATCTATATGCTATAAATATGTATCCATTGTAATCAATAAGATATGAAAGGTGATTTTTGTGTGTTATTTCTCTCTCTCTCATTTTTATAATATGGTATCAGAGCCAGATCTTGCTTGACTCCCCAAAGGAGGGCCAGGGAGATGTGAGAGTTAGTCTTTTGTATATAGATTAGTTTAATAGATTGTTTTATTTATTGTTTGGGTGAGAAAATTCTTATTCCTATATGTTTTTTTTTCATTGGTGTTGAAGTGTTAAGATCTACTTGTTTATAACAGAGTTGTGGATTTTTTTATTTTTATTTTTATTTCTAGTGTGATAGAAAATATTGTTGTGTTTTGTGTGTTGGTTTGTAGATTTATCCCACTGTCTAGATCTTAAATTTGTGTGAATATATTGGAGAAAATTGGGTGATACTTCCAGATAAATAAATTGATCTAGAAAATAAGGGCTAGAATGAACAAGTGAGGAAACTGTGAGGCAAATGTTGCTGCCATTGATGCACCTGTGCTCGTAAAGAATTTTTTTGTTTAAGCTCATCATGGGTTTATGCCCATTCACTGTGGAGTATAAGCCTTTGACTACACAACAATCAAAATAGAAGATCGGCCTTAGAAATGCTACTCAGATACAATACTTGGTCATTTATGTTAGAAAAGAAGAGGAGGTGGTTGACACTTATAGCCATGCTGCTTACAAGATGTAGGATTCTCCATGTCCTGAAGGAGATTGTTTTCCCCATGAAATTGATTCCATCAAAATGCAATTGTTTTTCCAATACCAGGGTTTCATTGTATTTTGGACGATATTGTTCGCTGCAAAGTGTTTCTTATTCAATCAAAAATATGAATTCACTCTATTGATCTTTGTTGAAGAATTTCAGGAATGCAAGCATTCACCTTCTGAGCAAAATGATATGCTTGAATGTCAGAATGAGTCACAAGAATGCTAAAGGTTCCACGGTCGATACCAATTTATTGAAAATGTTATGTCAGGTATACGGGTGATACTAGTACAATAACTGTTTGACCACACCAAATTGTGGATGAAGGCATATGGAATGGATTGTTGGCAATCGTTACAAAGGTGATGGGGCATTGTTTAGGAAAATAATACTGCCAATCTCAAGGGACGGGCTCTCTCCTTTATCGTAATGCTACACAACAGAAAGACATGCATTTTCAACGTCGTAATGCCTTCCAACTAGCAATTTGGTCAGTCCTATAGAATGCAATGATTAGAGATACAAATCTTCTAGCTGATTCGAGTTTTCTAATATTGTGTGTTTGAATGTTTGTAGTGTGAGTTAAAGTTGTTATGTGTTATTAAAAAAAATAAAAAGAGTTGTTAGAAATTTTATGTTGTAGTTTTACTATGTTATTATGTGTAAGAATCACATGTATTTCTTAATAAGGTCAAGGTGGTGTGACCTGTCGTGCTCCATGAGCGTCAATATAGGCTATTTTATAAGGTCAAGTTGTAGAATTGTCTGCTGAAGACATTTGGTACCTAGAATGTTATCCTAGATAACTAATGAAGGCTGTGGAGGGTTGTGGATTCATAGATGGTGACAGTTCCATAGGATGGTTCAATATCAAGACTGACCCATTACGCTTTGGGTGGTTGACAAGCGTCAATTCTGCAAAGCGTGTCAACGATGGTCTGAAGCGGTTACGTTTTAAATCCAGGTCAAGTGACAACTTGAAGATGTGGTGGTGAAAGAGCGGTGTTTTCAAGATTATAGAGTGGATGTGAGTGTTGATGAAGGCCAATCAGAGAAAGATTCATTCATTGTTGTAATAGCTATTTTCTATATTTCCTACATTAAGGGAGGGTGTTGGAAGTAATGCTTCCATGTCATGAGTGGTTGTCTTCATGGGTCCCTAGGCATCAATCTAGAAGTAGTTATTTTCCTATGTGTGACTTGTAATAGATATCTAAATATGTCGTAGTCAGTAATCTATATGTTATAAATATGTACCCATTGAAATTAATAAGATATGAAAGGCGATTTTTTGTGTGCTATTTCTCTCTCTCATTTTTCTAATAGTGCGCCCCTTGTAATCCTGTAATAGTACGCACCTTGAAAGGAACACACGAGCAGAATGACATCACAAGCTAAGATTCAAAATAGTCCACAAGTTAAAGTGATAAATACACACAACAACATGCATTCAACAATATTAATACAAATGCAAACGAAATATTTAATAAGAATAAGTGTAAGTTAAATAACATACATTGCAAATACAACAGGAATAGTCCTACTATATTCACAACATATGCATGAAAGAATGTTGGCTCTGATTTTATTATTATAAGTGAAAGGCTTGTTCATACATACACCATTGAAAACCACTAGCCCCAATAGTGGAACATTACAGTGAGGAACACATGCTCCTCCAAGGAAGTATACTCACTCTACACTATGAAGAAGCCAAGGATTTTCACAATACTCCCAAGCTCTTCCTAAGCCTAACCCTATCCAAAAGCTAGGCTCCCAAAATCTTGTTACATGAGTTATGAGGTTCTATTTATAACAAGAGGGGGTGGCTCTTCAACTCCCTTTTGTGACCTTTGCACTACCCTCATGACTCTTCAAATTCCTTGCAAAATGATACATTACATTACATGATGACTTTCCATATTCCAATATTGACACTTAGAATTTCACTTACAACATAATTACAAACAATATTACATTTTACACTTGTACCCATATAAGACAAAATAGGGTAGAGACAACTTGACAGCCTAAAAATACACAACACTTTGATGTTGTTTTTTGGGAGAAGTCTAGCTCAACAGCCTCCACTTGCTGCTTCACGATCACATATTGGTGCCAAGCTTGATACTGTGTGATGATGTCCCCAAATTACGTAATAGTGTCTTGGTGGAAACAGAATATAGTCTCTATGGAATCTAGGTACACTGTGATGGAACCTGTGTCTAGTTTGTTCTGAAGCATGAGAAGCATTGTTCTAAATTTGACAGGACCACCGATGCAATTTTGCATTTTCTATTTGTTCAGCTCCAAGTATTCCCTGGTGGCATTCTATCTCAGCTGCTCCAAGTACTCTTCGACCTCTTGCCAGACTTAGTTCTTTGATTTGGCTTAGTGAGGGAACTGACTTATGGGATCTAATGTGTTCTCGCCAAGGCATCCAAGCTACTAAACAACCATACATATGAGGCTTGAATGCTACCAATGAATTAGGTGAGTTGCTTGTTGTTCTTAATCAACATTCGAACCTTCGTTTTCTCCAGCACTTCTTGTGGCTTCATTTTCTTCACTAAGTCAAGTGGGGCCCTTTTGTACTGCATTGTCCACTCTTGCACATAGGTACTAGCATCTTGTATGTTTTTGGGAGTTTTAGCAAACTCTTTTCTCTACTTCTATCAGCCATGCAAATGGACAACTACTTTATGTACAATGATAAAATCGTCATGAGCTTACAAATGGTTTCTCCAAGTGTCGATACTTCAAAAAGTATGACTACTCTCAACTCCTCCAAGTAAACCTGTGAGGAAACTACATTTTTCATTTTTGCATAGAGTTGTTCTACCTCTTGTCTGGAAGCCTGCAAGTTTTGTGTTTGTTTCTCATTCTCAGCCATCAAATACTGGACATTTGATCTTGTTTCTCCTGCATACACCAAGTTGGCTTTGGGAATGGCATTTGGATGCTTTGTGGGGTCTGACACTATCACCCTTTCTCTAATGAATTCAAGTTATGTGTGATTATTCATAAATTTCTTTCTCTATGCTCGTACAATCCTCCTTGGGAACTCATCAAATGATAGATTGTACACATCCATTACCAAATCATCATCAAGCAAAACAATATTCCCTTGCTCACTCGGGGAAGGCTCTACTGTAAAAGGTGGAGACTGGGGGATGACCTATGGTGACCTTGGAATCATATTAACATCTTCATTAGGTGGCTCTTCTTCCATCTCCATATCACTTAATTCAATTAATTTCTCAATCTGTTGAGCAAGATCCAGATCTTGCATCTATTCACCTTCTTCTTTAGTTGTTGGTTAGTCTTGTTCTTGCTCTTTAACATGTATCAGTGGTTTTTCCTCTATCAGTGCACCTTGCCTCTATTCTCTTTCATGCTTCTTCTTCTCTTCTCATTCCCTCCTCAAATCCTGTTCTTCCTTTAGCTTAAGCTCTATCTCCCATACCTTAAGTTATGCTTCCTTCAACTTCTTTTTTCTCTCTTCCTCCACTCTACTCTCTGCATCCTTTTCTTCATCTGCTCTTCTACTGCCAAAGATGATTTCATAATAATAGGATCTACTTTAATTTTGGAGCTTTGTTCTCGCTATAGATTGTCTGAAATCTTCCTCTTTCCCTTGTCCTTCATGGGATTGTTGCCTTCTGTTGTTGTTGCTTCTGGAGTTGTTGTCGTTTGTGAAGTAGCCTGTGAAGTCCCTACTAAACTGACCATCTCATTAATTCTGGAGAATTGTAGAAGAACCTCCAAGGATCTTCCTTTGGCCAATCAAATGCCTTGCTGACCCATGGAAAGTAAACTCTCGTATAGTGGTCCTTGAAAATATTGTGAGGATCATATGGATTAAAGTCTTGAGTCAAATTCAAATCTCACTATCTCCTTAGCCTCGGTATCCATGACTTTGAAGTTCTCTATCCGGTATAATCCAATCTAAAAGGAAGAGTGGTCCATGGCACTTTCTTCTTCCTGTGTAGAACTATTGACAACCCTGTAGTGAGATGGTATGATACTTCTCGCATGATAAGTATGTCAGTGTCATACCTTGGTAAGATATGCAGAGGCTTCTCTCTGCAAAACACTCTAAAGAAGGTGCCACCCAGTGAGACATACCAATTTTCGATATCTACTAATGCCTCCATTTCTTCTCATGACATGAAAGGTGGATCTTCTTCAAATATAATCGTTTACAACGGGATGGTGAAGTGGTTAGTGAGCCATGTCATTAATCCTCAATATCTACATTTCAAAAGAAATTTGCAATTGTTGTGCATGACAATTTCTCGTGGTGTCCATGTACCATTCATGCCACAGAACTGTTGTTGCATACCGATTGCATCCAAAAAGTATGTATTCATATAGAAACTTGCTCGCTCACCCTTGGGTATATTCTGAACCTACTCTACATGGGCCTTTAATTGTCAAGTAAATATATCTAACCAATCAAATGACGTCCCATCATTTATCAATTGGTCCAATAATACTAGCCACCCTTCAAAAAAAAATTTCATGCTCCCTTCACCATGGATTCTACAAGCAAGGATAACCAATAGCTGGTAAGCCTTCTTGAGGGACTTTATCTTGTAGACATGGGTGGTTTTCTGTTGAAAATTTGATGGCCCTTTCATCCAACATTTCACAATGTCTCATGTGTTCACATAGATATTGGTGTCATAGAAGAGTGATTCCATGCACTTTACTTACTCGAGCAAGTGATACATTTGTTGAAAGTATTCTGCCTAGAAGGATGAAAGATTCCACCCACTAGCACTACTCATTTTCATGGTCTTCTCATGAATGTGTGAGACAATTGTTGGGATGTGTTATATTCTTTCCATGACTAACCTACATAGTGAACCAGGGAGTCCGCCCCCCCTTCGTTGCGCCGATTGTGCATTGGGGGGGTCACAAGGGGGGAGACGACCCCCCCTATCTGGGGGGTTTGAGGGGGATGGGTAGCCCCCCTCTTTTTGGACCCTATATTAGGTTGGGCAGACCTACATATGGTTTTTCGGTTCATGGTTTTGGACACGATGGTTTTCGGTCCATGGTATTGGATACTTTAGCATGTACAAATATGTATGATAACATTGAAAGGAACATAATGAAAAAGCAAGATGGTAGTCCCGATTTTGGGATCTAGGGGAAAATCTCTGTGTATATGTGTTTTATGTGTTATCCTCTCACATTGTTTATTTTCTATGTTTTTAGAATTCGTATGCAGGTAATTTCTATACGGGGTTAAAACCTACATTTGGTATCGGAGCAGTTTTTGGCTTCAAGGGGACGCCTTTGTTGTTGAGGGGTTTCGCTTGGGCCTATGGTAGACCTTGTTTAGTGGAAGATCTGCGAGATCGATTCTGGTGGTGAAAGAAGATGGCGAGTAGTGCAAAGATAGAGATCAAGAAATTTAATGGTTAGAGTTTTTAGTTGTGGAAACTCAAGATGGAGGATCTGTTGGTGGATAAAGATTAGTGGATCGCGGTAGATCCGGGTACTAAACCAATGGGAGTGTCCGATGAAGAATGGAAGAAGGTGGATCAGAAGACAAAGAGCACAATAAGATTGTGTGTCTCAGATTCAGTATTGTTGAATGTATCAGGGGAAGTTACGGCTAAGCCTTTGTGGGACAAGTTAGGGAGTTTGTACCAATCTATGTCTCTAGTGAATAAACTATTCCTATGGAAAAATTTGTATAACCTGAGGAAGAAAGATGGAGACTCAGTGATAGAGCATATGAATGTGTTTAATACTGTGGTAAGTCAGTGATCTTCTATTGATATAAAAATTTCAGATGAAGATAAGTGCATTAGTTTGTTGTGTTTTCTACCAGATTTGTGGGATACTCTAGTTATTGCAATAGGTAGC
The DNA here is from genome assembly GCA_000404065.3 of Pinus taeda. Taxonomy (NCBI): domain Eukaryota; kingdom Viridiplantae; phylum Streptophyta; class Pinopsida; order Pinales; family Pinaceae; genus Pinus; species Pinus taeda. Next base: position 41,293 of record APFE031248619.1, read on the forward strand.
AATGCAACTACCTTGTAGTTTGATGAAATAGTCTCATCCTTGCTGATGGAGGAGATGAGATGGAAAAATATGGAGAGACAGAGTGGTGATGCCTTTTCTTTACGAGGACGGTCCCAGAATAGAAACAAAAATAAGTCATCGAGTGGGAGATCTAAATCTCTAAGAAAACCTATAAAGGTGGTGTGCTAGAAATGCAGAAAGGAAGGGCACTACAAAAGGGACTATAAATCTAAAGCTCCTGACAAAGCAAAGGGATCTGATGATGCTTCTTTTGTAGAGGTGAAAACCACCTTAGATAAAGGTGGGGATGTGTACTTGGCTTCTTCAAGTACACATGTAGATCATGAGGCATGGCTGATTGACTCAGGTGCATCCTTTCACTTCACTCCCCATAGAGAGTGGTTCTACGAGTATGAGAAATATGATGGTGGTGATGTCTTCTTAAGAATCATTGGTCGCAGAAAAGTAAAGTTGGATTTGCAAGGTGGAAGGGTTAGAACACTTCCAAGTGTTCTGCATATTCCTACATTAGCTAGAAATCTGATTTCTATAAGCAAGTTGGATGATGCAGGTGTAAAAACATTGTTTGAGAAGGATACCTGCAATATGGTTCAGGGAGCACTAGTATTGATGCAGGGAGTTCGAACTAGAACTCTATATAAGTTGCAAGGTAGCATTGTTGTTGATGGGTGCAATAGTTCCGTGGTTCCTGAAAGTGGAGCAGAAAATCTAGTGATCTCTAGAGAGAAGACCATGTTGTGGCATCAAAGGCTTGGACATATTGGCGAGAAGGGCCTTCGAATACTTCATGGTAAAGGTATGGTAGAAGGTATGAGTAACAGCTCTCTAGATTTTGATTTCAGTGAAAATTGTGTATATGGGAAGCAGAATTGGGTGAGTTTCCCCTTTGGTGGTAAGAGGGCGAAACATATATTAGAGCTTGTGCACAATGATGTGTTTGGACCTATGAAGGTTCCATCAGTGGGTAAGTCTATGTACTATGTATCATTTATAGATGACTTCTCAAGGAATACATGGATATATTTCCTTAAGAAGAAATCTGAAGTCTTTGATAGGTTTAAAGAATTTAAGGATCTAGTGGAAAACCAGACAGAGAAGAAGATAAAGGTGCTGAGGACAGATAATGGTGGAGAGTTTTGTAGTAAGTAATTTGATGAATTTTGTAAGAAGTTTGGTATAGCACGGTAGAAGATTACTCCATATACACCTCAGGAAAATGGAGTTGCAGAAAGAATGAACAAGATGTTTATGGAAAGGGCAAGAAGCATGCTCAGTGGTGTTGTGTTAGGACAAGAATTCTTGCCAGAGGTGGTGGAGACAACATGTTACCTGGTCAATAGATTACCTTCATCAGTGTTGGAGGATAAGACACCACAAGAGGTATGGACTCGTAAGAAACCATCTCTTTCACATCTGAGGGTATTTGGATGTGATGCATATGTACATGTTCCAAAGGAGAAACGAACCAAGTTGGATAGTAAATTTGAAAAGTGCATCTTTATTGGGTATAAGGATGGTTTAAAGGGTTATAAGCTTTGGAACCCAGTAATAAGGAAAGTTGTGTACAACCAAGATGTGGTGTTCAGAGAGGTGAAAGATATTATTCAACATGAAGTCCAACCAAGGGAACCTGAGAAGATAGAGTTTGAGCTTAAGGAGGAAGAATCAAACTTTACAGCAAAGGAGGAATCAGAAGATGAAGAGCCACAAACTACGGGTGTGAGAAGATTAGTTCGAGAAAGAAGGCAACTGGAAAGGTATAGTCCATCTGCTTTCTATTCAAATTTTGCTTTATCTATTACTGATGATGATCCCAGAACTGTGAAGGAAGCAATAGATTCAAAGGATGGAAAACTCTAGAAAGAGGCCATGGTTGATGAAATGGCATCATTGCATTAAAATGAGGCTTGGGATCTGGTGGAGTTTCCGGCTGGAAGGAAACCCATTGGCAGCAAATGGGTGTTCAAGAAGAAGAAAAATGTAAAAGGAAAGGTGGATAAATACAAAGCTCAGTTGGTAGAAAAAGGTTATTCCCATGTGCCAGGAATTGATTTTGGTGATATTTTTTCTCCTATTGCTAAAGTAACTTCTATTAGATTAATTTTATCTGTTGCTTCTGCTTTTGATTTTGAGGTAGAATAGATGGATGTGAAGAAGACATTTCTTCACAGGGATCTGGAAGAGGAAATATACATGTAGCAACCTACAAGATTTGCGATGAAGGGTAAGAAAGCACTGGTATGCAAGTTAAAGAAGTCTCTGTATGGTTAAAACAATCACCAAGGATGTGGTATCAGAAATTTGATACATTTATACGGGGACTTGGCTTCACTAGAAGCAAAGCAGATCACTCTTTGAATTTTAAACTAATTGGTGACTGTTATTTATCTGGTCTTGTATGTGGATGATATTTTGTTGGTTGGAAATCACAAAGAAATTATCCAGGATTTTAAGACCCAATTGTCCTCCAAATTCGACATGAAAGATCTTGGCACTGCAAACTATATTTTGGGCATGGAAATTAAAAGAGATCGGGTAAAGAGGAAGCTGTGGTTAAACCAAAGGAAGTATGTTGAGACAATATTGCAGAGGTTTAATATGTAGGATAGTAAACCAGTGAAGGTTCCTATTCCTATAGGTGTAAAGTTATCTGTTGAACAGTGTCCCAAGACACAAGAAGAGGAAGAGGATATGTCCTCTGTTCCATATGCAAGTGCAGTCGGTAGCCTGATGTATGCAATGGTCTATACTGGACCAGACATTGCACATGTAGTGGGAGTATTGAGCAGGTTTATGTTAAAACCATGGAAGGAGCATTAGACAGCAGTGAAGCGGGTTTTCAGGTATTTGCGTGGCACTAGTGATTATGGTTTGTTCTACCAAGGAAGACCAGGATTGGATAAAGTTTTGGATATCCATGTTGATGCAGACCAGGTTGGAGATCCGGATCAGAGAAGATCTACAAGTGGGTATCTGTTTAACTTGTTTGGAGGTGCAGTCAGTTGGATGAGTAAGAAACAATATGTAGTGGCACTATCAACTACAGAGGCAGAATACATGGCAGCCACTCATGCAAGCAAGGAAGCAGTTTGGTTGCAAATATTGTGTTCAAGTATGGGGTTAGTACAGGGAGCTGTAAGGATAGGCAATGACAGCCAAAGTGAAATTTTCTTGTTAAAGAACCCTACTTATCATTCAAAGACAAAGCACATTGATGTTCAGTATCACTTTGTGAGGGATATGATAGAAGACAAAAAGGTGTTGCTGGTAAAGGAGGACACTTTGAAGAATACTGCAGATGCATTGACAAAATATGTGAGCTCTGAGAAGTTCTCTTGATGTAGAGAAACAATGGGTGTTTTAGGGCTAGATAAATGACTAAGCTCTCCTGTGGGCCTCTGTGGAAAGAAAACAACAAGTGGGAGAATGTTGGGTTGTGTTATATTCTTTTCACAACTAACCTACGTAGTGAACCGGGGGGTTAGAGTCCCCCCTGTCCGAGGGCTTTGAGTGGGGTGGGTAGCCCCCCTCTACGGGGTCCGGAGCAGCACCGCGGGAAATTTTTTTTTGGACCCTATATTATGTTGGGTGGATCTACCCATGGTTTTTCAGTCCATGGTTTTGGATGCGATGGTTTTCAGTCCATGGTTTTGGATGTGATGGCTTTTGTTCCATGGTTTTGGATGTGATGGTTTTCGGTCCATGGTATTGGATGCTTCGGCATGTATAAATATGTATTGTAACAGTGAAAGGAACATAATGAAAAATCAAGATGGTAGTCCCAGTTTTGGGATCTAGGGGAAATCTCTGTGTATATGTATTTTATGTGTTATCCTCTCGCATTGTTTATTTTCTGTGTTTTTAGAATTCATATGCAATTAATTTATGTACGGGGTTAAACCCTACAACAATCCATCTGATGATATCTACACACAGGAAGGTGGGATAGTTGCATGAAACCTTCTATATACCTAACTGCCAGATGCTGAGATAAACCTGCTAGTCCTATAAGTCTACCTCAAATTCCTTTGCAAAAGCATATTTAATCTGTTTACATGTCAATGATGATCCCTTTTCTATAAACAACTAAGTATCTGCATACACTGGAAAATCCACAAATGTTTGCTCAAATTCTTTCAAATTACTGCTCTCAGTGGTTTCATTTGAAGTAGCTCCCTTATATGCCATGGTAATAGTGACTGTTGGAGAAGTTCTCAACAATTGATGTACCTATGGGACAGAAAGGACACTCATGGAAAGTAAATATCAGTCTTATGTAAATTTACTTACAACGAAAGTTCAAACAACAAACCTAGCATCTGATGGAGAGGATTGCACAATTTTCTCTAGTAAGAGGGACATGCTTCATGTGGGAACTACACACTACGTAGTCCCAGTAGCCAGGGCAGAAGATTGGGGCTTGAAAATGCATAATGCACAGTTCAGCTCGGGTAAAGGCCTAGGATAGATTGCACATTGCACAATATCAGTGGCCAAGTTGACAAACTGGCTCCTGAAACTATGTAGTGCACATCTGGAGCTAGCTTAGAGTGGGCACTATACAATTCCAGAGGCCAATCATGTGGCTTGAGCCTTAGGATTGCATAGTGCTAGCTGAGAAAAGTGAAAATTGACCAAGGGAAATCCAAATATGCCCAAGGGAAGTGTGGAAAATGAGAAGATATGAGAGATAGTATGAATTTGAGTGTAGATTTGACTATGTGAAAGTAAATGCATGTGAATCAAGTGCAACAATTAATCAAATTGAAGGGAAATGAAGTAAGTGAGAAGAGTCGCAACAACAACGACCATTGGTGAAAAAATAGGAAAACTAATGTGACAATTGGGAAAGGAAATATAAAACTTAAACCAAAACTTCTATAAGTCAAAACACCAACAACCATGAAGTTAAATAAGTGAAATAACACTCGCACAAGCCAAACAACAAAAAGCAATAAAAAAACTAGTAAAAGATGACAAAAGAAAAACTCACGCGGAAAAGCGATGACGGTCACACCGAAGGTTCCTTGACCTCCTCAGGAATGATAGATCTCCAATATTGAGTGTGAAAATGAGCTCTAGAATCATTGATTAAATATAGTTAGACAAATTAAGGTTTATGACGTGCACACCTAAAATCAAGGAAAAAATTATACTTTGCGGAATTTTCTAAAAATAGTACAAGTGCCTCCTTCATGATACTAAAAATAGATCCCTGTTTTTTAGGGATGTTTTTTTTTCTTTTTTTTCATTTTCTATGAAACTTTCCATGCACACTGTTGAGAAATACTGCGCAGTTCTAGGGAGCTAGGAAACTTTCTGGCTTAGTGCATTGTGCAGTTTTTGAGCTTAGCAGGGTTATGCAATTTCTAGGCTCAGTGTTGGGTGGTCTCCCATGACTGCTGAGCTTCTGATCTCAAGGCTAATTGGTAGTTAGGACTACACAATTCCCATCATCAAGGTTGCCTGCCCTCAAATATTGCACAGTTTCTAGAAGTAAGCCCAAAACTATTGTGAGACCAAGTTGGGAGATCAACTTGTGACATAGAAGAATCAGCTAAGTGAAAAAACTCAAGCAAAAACTAAAAATATAAGTCACAGTCAAAGCATGAATACATGGATCATTGTGAGATGAGTTGTTTTGGATAAGAATGGAGGCTCCAAAATTGAAGCATATGCAAAATTTTGGAGGGTGGTTGTAGTCTCTACAACACTGGTGACACACTAGTAGAACTCCAACTCCCTATTTGGATCTTATCTCATGAAAAATAGGTCTAACTCCTCTGGAGGAATTTTTTATTTGTTTGATTATCATAGCTACTTCACTTAGCTTGGGTTAAAGATGTAGTCCTTACCATTCTCTTCATCGACAACACACATACCAAGCCAAGTTAAACTAAGTTGTTTCGATTGGGGATGAGGATTATATAGATGCACAAGTAAAAGATATTGTCAGATTCTTATTTTTCATCTCTGGTGTTTCTCTACTACCAGCAGACCTGGATAGTCCCCCAACAGAGTGCCTTTAGGAATAAAAGCATTTATCCACTACCAGCAAGCCTGGGCAGTACCTCATCAGAGTTACTTTCTTCATCTCTTTATGCAAGAATCCTTTCTCCTTTTTCACCCTTTATTTCATTTTTTCATTTTTATTTGTTCAAAGAAATGTGCATAGGAACTTATTTATTTCATGAGGCGGAAGATGGATCCCAACTTATTGAGAGTAGGAGAGATTTTCCCTTTAGAGAAGAATATTTATATATACCTCTGACATACTTGTTAAGTTTTCCCCCTCTCCTTTCTCTACTTGACTTAGTTGACAATAGTTAACCGAAAATAGAGGACCGATTAGAGTAGGTAGTACTAGTTAAAGGTAAAAGCATCATGATTTCACTGTAAATCTCTCCAAAAGGAATGTATTTTCCATCAAGGTATCATCGACTAGAATAAATGCAAGATTCATGTAAAAAGATGGAATAGAAAAATAACCAAGCATTGATAGCGGTACAACTTCCTCTTGGATTTCACTAAGCTTTCTTAGAAGCCAAACATCGTCTCATGCAAAAGCTAACCTGCAACTAAAAAGAAAATGAACTAAAGAGAAGTGAAGCAAACAAAATGAAACAAACAGAAGAAAATCAAATAAACAAGAAAGAAGATCAAAACTACTCCTACTCGTAACATAAATAGAGCATGGGACAGACTTACATAAAGTGATACTTAAAATGAAAACACCGAAGTGATGAGGAGCCTGGAAATATTTAACACATTTCTGATAGGAAGTGGCACTAAATTTAAGGCTACGAGAACCTGACATAACCATAAACTTGGGTTGAACAGCCTCGACAGCTTGGGGAGTTCCAATTCATCATAAAATTGATCATCGAATATCGGTGACTTAGAAAGATCGAAAGTGGAAAAAACATAATCGTGATCAAATGAATCAATGAAAAGATCACGATAGCCACGATTAGAAAGTTCAAGATCACAAACAGAGGAATCCTTATGATCTGATAAAGTGTTAAGAGGGGATAATGTAGAACGAGAAATTTCACCCTCTATGTTCCTAGAAAGATAAGATGAGAAATTGGGAGGATCAAGCAGAAAAAAATAAATAAAAAAAATTGCCCTCTCCGCATTCAAATGAAAAATTGGCATTCCACGTGTTTCGCATATGATTTAAAGTACTAATATGTGAAACAAAATTTTCACAAGATTCAACAGAAATTATAGACTCATGGAAAATGTCAAGATAACGTGGAAGAGGTGTGGACAGAAGGAGGTCATCCTTCACTACAAATTCTTTTTCAGACTCCCACAATACTCATTGAAAATGATACCGCAGGTTGGTTATTCAACACTGACTCCATCAACAAAACTTCATCCTTGGGAACATCACAAGAGAAATTTGAAACAGGTGAAACCAACACATCAAAATTTGGAGGATTAGAGGGACCAAAGGATGGAGGATGAGGAGATAACACTTCATCACAACCATCGGAGTCACAGTCCAAATCTGCATTGAAATTCTGAGTAAGTGAGGTAGGAGAAGATGGTGGTAGATCAACAGATGAATTATCAATTTCTCCCACCTCGACCTGTGGAAATAGAGTTTTTTGATGAGGAGGATATGGAGTGTCACTTGGAATAACGACCTTGTCCATCATAGATTTAGAAGCTCTAACGCTGAGGTATGTTGGGAGAGGTTCAAAAGATTCTAACTTGTGTGGATTTTATTAAGAGTTTTATGATCATAGAAATCAAAATCACAACATGACTCTATGAAAATATGTTCGAAATAGTGAATGGAGTCATTAGGAAATGTTTTGCACCAGTCTCCTTGTAGAGCATTGGAAAGGTATGTTTTAACGAATAACTTAGTGGTTTTTCAAGCAGTAGTTGTAACCTTTTATTTGTTATACAATAGGGAGAATGCAATGAGAATAAGTATGAATGACCCAATCACTAAAAGTTATCTTCTTTATGCAGGAAAAGACAAAAGTAGGAAGGCGCGGTGCAAAACAAGAGTTCCATGAGCAGATAACGGTTGTCCCTCCAAAACCAAATAAAGTCCAGACCAGGGCGAGTAAATCAAGGCAGATCAATCCGAGATGAGATGAAGGACTGTCAGTTCGGAGGGCTATGCAGAGAAAAGAAAGGAGTTAACAGTTTAACAGATCCCTCAGGATCTTTGATCCTGAGGGATCATTACGTTCAATTATTTTGTTGTTTAGTTAACTCCGCCATCACTTGTATAAAAAGGGGCAGCATTGAAGACTTCAGGACGTCTAGAGTATCTTGTATTTTTACTTTTTATTTATAAGTTGCACAGTTGGTTAAACTCAGACTATCGAGTCTCTTTGAGACTTAGTTTTGCTATACCATCATTGATGCGTTAATATAATATATTTGGTATCACTCTCTCCCTGCATCTGAAGTAAGTTACGGTGGTGTGCCATTGGAAGCTAAGGGCCCGGCTCCAACGGACACTGGCTGATTGTATCATTACAGTTTGGCTTCGTGTGGTTTGTTTGTTGTTCTCAATAATCTGATACGTACATGCTGTTCCATACTTGTTCATCAGTAGTTTTCCTTTTGTAAATCTTTGTAACAAGTTTACACCATATTTCCAGAATTGATCACATAATATTGTTCTAATTTGTTCACTTCCGTTACAGAATTTATAAGTGGAATGTTTCAGCTACATATGGTTGGAGTAATGGACTACTAGTAATCATTTCAGATTATGTTTATATATGATTGACGTTTCCTGTTTATGGTGATTTGCTGTTCCATTTGGTTAAACTGTCTACTTGTACAAAAGATTGCTCTTTCTTTGTATGTAAGTTGATGCCAAGAATTGAGAGTGTTGAACTCGCGAGATTTAGTTTCTTTCCTGCCGTTCCTTTTTACTGTTGTTCCATTTCTGAATTGTTGTTCCATTCTGCTTTCTTGCTGTTCCTTTTTACTTGCATTCATTGGTATTGTGTGGGAGGAGGATCAAGGCTCTACATTTTGGCGCCGTTGCCGGGGAAGGGTATATCCATTTGTTTTTTAACAGGGTAGTGTGCGAATCTGCCGGGGGAGAATTGGATTTTAAAAACGGAAGGTAAGAACCTGCGTGCGGAGCATGTAAAAGCCTTGCTCCACCGTCCGCTTTCCTAGCAGAATTGATTAGTTAAATAGGATTTAGCAGTTTAATTGGAGTGCATGGCTAAGCAGAAAAAGCCAGAAAAAAATCAAAAGCCTCCATCTAAAGTTGAAAAAGCCAAGGGGCCGGTGACCCTTGGACGAACGACCTTCATAGACGAAATGTATAAGAAAGCCGAATCTCAGCCATCAGTAGGTTATAGGAAAATCAATTCTAAACAGCCTACTAGTTCCCTTCAGGCCTCAGAATCACCATCTGAAGCCTTTGCTGAGGTGCACAGTCAAACAGAGGAGCAGGACTTTCAAGAAATTGAAAATTTGACTCCTGGACTATTGCACGAAGGGAATCTTAGTAACCTTTGTGAAGGAGGAGGAGAAACAGGGGAAATCGGGGAACCTAGATCTCCTATTGAACCAAACCAGCCTTTAAATAGCCCAGATAAAGGAAGCGCTGCAAAAATCCTCGTTGAAGGAGTTCATTCACCTCGGATAGTGGGGACCATCATCATCCCTGATAAAGGGAGTGTTGTCAAAACAATCCCCGTTAAGATTACCCCTACTCAACCAAGGAACACCCTCTTGGAAATTCCTGAAGATTACTGGCATATATTAGATCCCATGGTGCAGAATCAGCCAAACACCCAGACCTCCACATTGCAATATCCTATAGTAGATTCGGCAGCAAATGCGCCCATGAAAGCCATCCCTCTCCAGCATATCCCCACATTTCATGGCCTTACATCAGAAGATCCGGATGCATTCTTGTTCGAATTTGATGTATTATGTAGAGGATATGATTACACTACCGATCCCCAGAAATTAAAATTGTTCCCCTCCACACTGAAAGGGGCTGCTTTAAGATGGTTTATGGGCTTAGCTGGTGGGGTTATTAACAATTGGGATCAAATGAAAGAAGCCTTTTTAAAGAAATATCAGGATTACTGTAGGTCAAGAGAACTAAAAGATGAAATCTTTCAAATGTCAGCCAGACCAAACGAAACTCTAGAAGAATATGTAGAATGTTTCCAATATAATTTGCAAAGATCTCCCTATGTATCGTTACCTCTGCCTGATAATGTATTGAAAACCGCATTAATTAGAGGTATGAAAGAACAATGGATTGAAACGTTGAATATTATGGGGAAAGGAGACATTTATCAAGAAAATTTTGCTGATATCATTGATCTGTGTATCAGGAGCTCAAGAGGCAGCACAAGGATAAAACCAGCAGAATATGATCGCTTTACCAGAGATAACAGAAC
>APFE031248619.1:60299-75344 GCA_000404065.3 Pinus taeda
TTTGATTAAACTGTCTACTTGTACAAAAGATTGCTCTTTCTTTGTATGTAAGTTGATGCCAAGAATTGAGAGTGTTGAGCTCGCGAGATTTAGTTTCTTTCCTGCCGTTCCTTTTTACTGCTATTCCATTTCTGAATTGCTGTTCCATTATGCTTTCTTGCTATTCCTTTTTACTTGCATTCATTGGTATTGTGTGGCAGGAGGATCAAGGCTGTCGTGAGAAATAGAAGACGCTATTATGCTTCCAGATCCATGATCCATACTCTAATTCCTTTTCCTTCATCAGTTTCTAAAGGGATGGGTTACTGCTTCCGTACCCTTGACTGACAAATTTGCCGTGTGTGATTTCTTTATGCAAAAGTAATTTAGCATAGCTTAGCATCCATTTATTCTTGTATTTCTTAGACCTATACTACTAAGCATTACTCTGACAAATAGCCTCAAATCGAGATACCCTTCACAATAACAACACGCTCCCGGATTGACTTGTAATGTGAGATAACTAGAGGTGAAAAAGGCCCTTGTTACAGCTCTACACTCCTCACACACCCTTTGAATGTAATAATGAACAACCTACAAAAACCATCCTCACAATGGATGTTGTGCTTTGTGCATAAATGAATTGTGCAGTGTGTTCAAATAAGGTTGTTTCACCCTCACCATTGAATTTCAATTGAACAAGTCATCAATAATTTTTGCCAGCACTTTGAGATTTGCATGTCTCCAAAAACATGTCGGGGTTATGATTTGGTGAGAAGTCATTAAATGAGTGCAGAAATTTAAAACAGACTTCAAGGGATCAACCTGTCATTTTGCCCTCCTTCTAGCACTACAAATGTTGATGGTGTTGGACCCACCAATATCTAGGGGATCTCCTCAATATGAATCCCCAACTAGACCTCACATCGTTTGGAGTAGGAGTCCCAACAATGGGTGTAATGTTATGCCTTGACCGCAGAAATGTGTAGAGGGAAGTATGATAACTTTGGGTGAGAGCTAGTGTGTGACCCTATTGAGATTCAAGTGTGATTTATGAAGGTTCTAACACATGAAGGGAAAAGGAAGTTCACCCCTTGGAAGCCTGTAATAGCACACAGCTTGAAAGGAACACATGAGCATAATGACATCACAAGCTAAGAAGTGGGATAGTCCACAAGTTAAAGTGATGAATTAACACTACAACATGCATTCAACAAGATTTATACAAATGAAAATGAAATAATTCATAAGCATAAGTGTAAGTTAAATAACATACATTGCAAATACAACAAGAATAGTCCTACTATATTCACAACATATGCATGAAAGTGTGTTTTCTTTTATTTTATTATTATAATTGAAAGTTCTGTTCATACATACACCATTGAAGACCACTAGCCCCAATAGTGGAACATTATAGTGAAGAACACTTGTTCCTCCAAAGAAGTATACTTTCTTTATGCTACGGAGAAGCCAAGACTCTTCACAATACTCCCAAACGCTTCCTAAGCCTAATACTAGACAAAATATTGGCTCCCAAAATCCCATTACATGAGTTATGAGGTTTTATTTATAACAAGAGGGGTTGACTCTTCAACTCCCTTTTGTGACCTTTGGACTACCCTCATGACTCTTCAACTTCTTTACAAAATGGCACATTACATTACATGATGACTTTCTATATTCCAATATTGACACTTGGAATTTCACTTATAACATAATTATAAATAATATTACATTTTACACTTGTACCCATATAAGACAAAATAGGGTAGAGATAACTTGACAGTCTAATAAGACATAACACTATGATGCTAGAGTTTGGGAGAAGTCTAGCTTAGCAACCTCCACTTGCTATTTGTTGGTCACATATGGGTCCCAAGCTTGATACTGTGTGATGATTTCCCCAAACTGAGCAATGGTGTCTTTCTGAAAGCTGACTCTAGCCTCCATGGCATCTGGGTACACTGTCTTGGAACCTGTGTCCAGTTCATTCTGAAGCAAGAGAAACATCGTTTTGACTTTGACAAGACCACCGATGAAATTATGCATCTTTTTTTTGTTCAACTCCAAGTCTTCCCTAGTGGAATTCTATCTTAGCTACTCCAAGTACTCTTTGATATCCTATCAGACTTGGTTCTTGGAATTGGTTTTGGTAGGGAACTTGCTGATGGGATTTGGTATGTTCTTACCAAGACATCGAACCTACTACACAATAGTACATATGAGACCTGAATGCTGCGAATGAATGAGGCAAATTTCTTGTTGGTCTGAATCAACATTCAAACCTTCACTTTCTCCAGCTTTCCTGTGGCTTCATTTTCTTCACTAAGTCAAGTGGGGCCCCTTTGTACCGCATTGTCCACTTTTTCACATAGGCAATGGAAGCCTATATGTTTTTGATAGTTTTAACAAACTCTTTTTTATATCATTGTAAGCTATGAAAATTGACAACTTCTTTATGTACAATGATAAAGTGTTCATAGAGCTTCTGCATGGTTTCTCCAAGTGTCAATACTTCAGCAATTATCGCTACTCCCATCTTCTCTAAGTAAACCTGTGTGGAAATTGAATTCTGCACTATTGCACTGAGTTGTTTTGCCTCTTTCCTATAAGCCTGCAAGTTCTATGCTAGTTTCTCATTCTTGGCCATCAGATACTGGACATTTGATCGTGTTTCTCCTGCATAGGCTAAGTTGGTTTCGACAATGGCATTTGGATTATTCCTAGTGTTTGAGACCATCACCCTTTCTCTAATGAATGTAAATGATGCGTGATCATACAAAAAGTTCTTTCTTCATGCTTGTATAATCCTCCTTTGGAACTAATCAAATGATAGCTTGCACACATCCATTACCGGGTCATCATCAAGGAGAACATCATCCTGTTACTTACTCAGGGTAGGGTCTACTTTTTGACGTGGTGGAGACTAAGGGATGACCTGTGGTGCTCTAAGAATCGGTTCTATATTCATTCTACAGCTCTTATTCCATCTCCATATATGTTACTTAAATAAAACTCTCAATCTACTAAGCAAGCTCCCCATCGTACAATTGTTCACCTTCTTCTTCAGTTGTTTGTTGGTCCTGTTCCTACTCTTCAACCTATATTGGTGGTGTTTCCTCCTTCATTGTACCTTGCCTCTTTTATTCTTTGTAATTTTGTTTGTCTTCTTTTTCTCTCCTCCTCAACTCCTATTCTTCCTTCAACTTTAGCTCTATCTCCTACAGCTTCAGTTTTTCTTCCTGCAACTTTACTTTTCTCTCTTCCTCCACTCTACTCTCTACATCCTTTGCTTCCTCTTTTCTTCTATTTCCAAAGTTGTTTTCATAAGAATATTATCTACTTTCATTTTATTGATTTGTTCACCCTCTGGATTGTCAAAAATAATCCTATTCCCCATGTCCTACATGGTATTTCTACCTTCTATTGTTGTTTCTTCTGAAGTTGTTGTCATTTTTGGAGCATCCTATGAAGACCTTGCTAAAATAACTATTTCATTGAGGCTTGAGCCATTGTAGTAGTACCTCCAAGGACCCTCCTCTGGCCAATGAAATGCCCCACTGACCCATGGAAAGTAAACTCCCCTGTGAAGTGCTAGTGACAACCCTATAGCTAGACGGTATGATAATTCTTCCATGATAAGTTATTTATTGGCATACCTTGGTAATACATGTGAAGGCTTATCTCCACCAAACACTCTAATGAAGGATCCACTTGATGGGGCATACCAATTTGCAATGTCTGCTAATGCATCCATTGCTTCTCGCAACATGCAACGTGGATCTTCTTCAAAGATAAGCTTTTACAACAACATTGCTTCTCATGACATGCAAGGTGGGTATTCTTCAAAGATAAGCTTGTACAATGGGATGATGAAGTGGTCAATTAGTTGTGCCATTACTCCTCGATAATTGTATTCTGAAAGAAACTTGCAATAGATGTATATGACAGTTTCTCATGGTGTCGATGTCCATTTCAGGCTAGGGAATAGTTGTTGTGCACAGTTTGCATCCAATAAGTATGCATACATATAGAACCTTTCTCACTCACCCTTGGATGGACTCTGAGCCTATGTTACATGGGCCTTCAATTTTCAAGCCAAAAAATCTAACCCGTTGAATGACCTCCTATCATTCACTGATTGGTCCAATAAGACTTCCCACCCTTCAGGAAAGGTTTTTGTGCTATCTTGACCATGGATTTTGCAAGAAAAGATAACCAAGAGATGGTAAGCCTTCCTGAGGGACTTTTTATTGTACACATGGGTGAGTGCCTATCAAAATTTTGATGGCTCTTTCACCTAGTGTTTGATAGTGTCTCTTATTTTCACATAGTTATGGGTGGCATAGAATATTGAGTCCATGTGCTCTACTGGTTCAGGGAAGTGATACAATTGTTGAAATTCTTCCGCCCAGAAGGTAGAAATATTCTTCCCACTGGCACTACTCAATGTCATGGTCTTCTCATCAATGTGTGAGACAATCTAGCAGGTGATATTTACAAATGGGAATGCAGTATACCTGCATGCAACCTTGTATAGCCCTGACTTCTAGATGTTGAGATAAGCCTATTGGTCCTCTACGTTTTCCTCAAATTCCTTTGCAAAAACATATTTAATATGTCACCATGCCAGTGATGATCCCTTTTCTATGAACAATTGAAGATCTGCATACATGAGAAAATCAACTAATGTTTGTTCAACTACTTTCCTGGTACTTCTCTTAGTGGTTTCCTTTGAAGTGACTCTCTTAGATGCCATGAAAATAGTGATTGCCAAAGAGATGCTCAACAACTGTTGTACCTATGGGGTAGAAAGGACACTCATGGCAAGAAAAGGTCTATCTTAAGAAAATCTACTTACAAGGAAAGTTCAAGTAGAAAATTGGGCATCTTATGGGGGCGATTGCATAGTTTTCTCTAGCAAGAGGGACTGGCTTTCTGTGGAAAATCCACAATTCGTGATACCATCTGCCAAGGTGGAATCTTGGGGCTTGAAACTGTGAAATGTGCAGTTCATCCTGGGAAGAGGCCAAGGAGAGACTACGCATTACGTAGTCGTAGTGGCCAAGATGATAGGTTGGATCTTGGATCTATGTAGTGCATAATTGGAGCCATATTGGACTATGCACTGCACAATTCTAGAGTCCAATATTGGGGCTTGAGCCTTTGGAGTGTGTAGTGCCAGTTGGGAAAAGCGAAACTTGCCCAAGGGAAATCCATATCTGCCCAAGGGAAGTGTGGAAAATGAGAAAATCTAAGAGATAGTGTGAATATGAATGTAGATTTGACTGATTTAAGTAAATTCATATGAATCAAGTGCAACAATTAATCAAACAAAATGAAACTGAAGTAAGTGAGGAGAGTCACCGCAACAACAACCATTGGTGCAAAAAGAGGGAAACTAATGCGACATTTGGGAAACGAAATCTAAAACTTAAACCAACACTTATACAAGTTAAAACAAGTAAAAACACCAACAACCATGAAGATAAACAAATTAAGAAACACTCACACAAGCCAAATGATGAAAAAGCGATAGAAAAAGCAACAAAAGATGACAAAAGCAAAACTCACCTGGAAAAGTGACGATGATCACATCAAATATTCCTTGATCTCCTCGACAATGCTAGAGCTCCAATATTGAGTTTTCAAATGAGCTCTGAAATTTTTGATTAAATAGATTTATACAAATTAGGGTTTATGACATGCATTCCTAAAATCAAGGAAAAGGCAACACTTGGCAGAAGTTTCTAAAATTAGTGCAAGTTCCTTCTTCGGGATACTAAAAATAGATCCCTATTTTTTAGGGATTCTTTTTTCCTTTTTGTTTTTATTTTTATTTTTAGGGGTAACTTTCCATGCACACTGTCAGGAAAAACCATGCAATTATGGAGAACTAGGCAACTTTCTTGCTTAGTGCTCTGTGCAATTTCTGAGCTTAGTGATGGTTTCATACTTTCTAGGCTCGGTGTTGGGTTGCCTCCCATGACTGCATAGTTTCTATTCTCAAGGCTTACTGGTAGCCAGGACTACACAATTCCCATCATCAAGGTTGCCTTCCCTCAAGGATTGTGCAGTGTCTAGAGGCAAGCCCAGAACTATTGTGAGACCAATTTGGGAAATGTGCTTGTGACTTAGAAGAATCAGCTAACTGAACAAACACAAGTAAGAAATGAAAATATAAGTCTGAGTTGAAGCATGAATGCCTGGATCAATATGAGAAGAGTTGTTGTGGATAAGAAGGGAGGCTCCAAAATCGAAGCATAGGAAAAAATTTTGAGGGTGGTTGTAGCCTCTACAACATAACCCACATTTTGGTATTTAGAAATGATGGTTACAAAACCTTATCGTGAAGGTTATCAATACACTAGATTATATTTTAATTTCTCTAATCCAAGGATCACTATAAAGATATTAGCGATATTCCATCCAACTACCCAACCGCAAATGTTGTTATTGTCATTTTGATCCTCAATAGCACGCGAACCTCACCACGGATAGGCTGATGGTATATTGGTTGTCTATTCAGTTGCACAAATCATCATGAAAATTAACATTTCATACACGAGTGTGGTTATTTCTTTCAATTAGTTTGGAGGTTATAATGGCCCAATGTGAACCTTGTTTCACATATGCTACAATAGAATTATTTCGTCATGTTATCACCTGGATTGAACCTCAGGCTAAAGGAAGGCAATGCAAGGGTAACCACAAACCATGCTTAGCCAAGTAGCTAGCCCTAATAGGCTAGGAGAGGGCTCTCTCTGTAAGGATCTCAGCCAAGATTGATTGGATCAATAAAATGATATTAGGCTAGGTATAGTAGCACAAGGTTTGATTTGATTTTGAAGGGTTTTGCTGGATCAGGAGGAGCTAGACAGTTAGGGCAAGGAAATTAGGTCAAAATTGTAGGGTTTTGATGGGGCAAGGTAGGCACAAGGCTCAACACTCTAGGGTTTGATGGGTGAAGTGATTCAAAGATAGGTGAGGAGCTAAAAAGAGCATGTAAGCAACATGGATTCTTCCTAAACTGAAGAAAACATAGTCTGTGAATATTTTCTCAAAACAGAGCATAAATATTGTGGGTTTTTCCTATCAACTTGAAAACATCAACAAGGAAATCTAGATCTTCCTTTTTGTCCATTGACTTCACTCCCACTAGTTGATGGTGAGTTCTCAACATGATCGACGGAGGTTGATGACACTGGTTGGTGCAAGTGGGGAGACCAGTCTCTCAAGATTCGTGGAATGCAAGGGCAATCTCGATGAAAGTGGTTTCCTTTGCAAATTATGCATGGAGACTTGGGTTTGGAAGGTGCGGTGTGCAGATTTTCGCCAGACGATGCATGGTTGCCCCCTTGGTTAACTGGCTTCTTCTTCTTCTTCTTCTCAGTTACTTGGTTTTTAGTATCACTAGCTTCACCAAGCAAAGAGGAAGAAGGAGAGGGAGAAACAAACGAATTAGAAGGTGAGGGAGAAACTCCAGTATCATTTGGTTGCTGATTCAATTATTGAGGAATTACAGTGTTTTGAATGACAAAGGTTGAGAATAGCCATACCGGCAGGCCAATTGTTATTCCTGGAAGGGGCAATCTAGCCATATATGGAGCACCAATATCTCCCCAAGAAGAGAAAGGACTAGGATTTCCCCCAAGGGGAAATCCTTGATTGGTGGAATCCATTACCTCAACCTAAGATTAACGAAGGAATAGGGATGTTATTCCAAATTAAATAAATTTTATGACGCTTTGACACAACTTTCTTTTTCAATTTTTAAGAGTCGAGAAAAAGCTAAAGGTGACTCTAGTTGCCTTCGATTTTTAATGAGCCTGAAGTGACAAGTGCTCAGATGGACCTTTTCTTTTAAAGAGTCGAAAAGGAAAAAAAGTGACTACTCTGGGAATCTAGACAGAGGGATTACCAAACCAATCGCAAAACTGCAATAGACACCTTAGTGGTAAATTAAAGAGAAATTACCAAGGACTTTACGTACAACAATCAATCTCCCCGAATGTTGTGTTCAGTGCATTGCGATCAATAGGGCGGCAAACACAACTTCCTAAGGATAAAGGATATCAACCTATTGTGGTCTCCTAATATATACTCGATAGTACAGGGACACAAGTCCATACTGGCACTTGTCGTATCAAAGAGGAGGAATCACCCAACCTTCGATGAAAACGATAGTTACCAGGCTTTACGACACTGGAATACGTCTCTAGCCTAGATTTCTAGATGTTGTGCGTTAGGTTCCAAAGCGTTTTTATGCTCATTGAGGTTTATTTTATAGTTGATCTTTTTTAAGAAGTTTGCCTTTCAAGGTTCACTGCATGATGTAGATGTAAAATTCCTAAATATGCAATCTAAAATGATAAACAGTCATTTGTTTTCTTTTTAGCAATGAAAATCCTAGCTCCTAAGGAAAGAAGAGTATGCTTATTTCAACAGAGAGCATAGAGCACACATTAAATGCACTTTTCCTAAATCAATCTCCGCATGCAGTCTAAATGCAAATGCATATGCATGTATTTGTTTTTTTGTTTCCTTATTGTGAGAATTCCAAAAAGAAAACTAAGTACAGATCTGAACTTTTTTCTTCAAAGCAACACTTCAACAATTTCTTTTCAAAATGAAAGGAAGACTAAGACGACACTTACAATTTTGAATGGAAAATTTCTTTCCATACTTCAAATACTGACAATTCAAATCAAATACAATGGCAAAAGTAAAATCAACTATCTAGAAGAGGGAGACTTTACGACACTCTTCTTTTCGACTCATAATGACAGTTGCGACACTTTTGAATAAAAAGACGATAGTTCGATTAAGCTACTTTTTGCAAAGGAGGATTGTAAATGATGAAAAATACATTAAAAAACATTCACAATTCCTATCAATGGAGGCTGAATAATGTAAAGGAAGAAGGTTTCAACAATGATATACTGATCATATGCAACAAAACTACCGAATAGAGCTGAAAACAATGAAGAAAAAACCAAATTTAAGAGAGGGAAACAGTCTCATTCAATCATTGCACCTGTCCTTAAGGGAAACAGGGATGCATCTCACTTGCAACACACGGGAGGTGCGATGCATCTAGACTGCCAATGAGAGACAGTGCAATGGACCAGAGAACAAAACTAAGCTTGGTTTTAGCTCAAAATTTGTAGCTAAGTTCAATGATTTAGGTTGATCTATGATGGATAGTAAACACAAAGTATAGGGGTACGATCTTATGAGGTTATTGAGGTACCACCAGGGCACTTACGATGTTTTCAAGTTAGATATTCAGTTCATAAACCAACCCGGAGATTGACTGAAGCAGTGTTGATCTACTTTGCAGTTGCAGAGCAAAAGAAGTTCAAAGGCTAGCTGGCTTAACTTCAGGATCCATCTATAGTTTATAAAGTAAACAACAGTAACAAACAAACAAACTATTAGATCCCCAATGGAGTCACCACTTTGTTTCCAGGAAAACTAGTGTCACTATTTGATCTGCTAGTCCCACTAAGACATGTAACTATCTTAGAAACAAACAATTCAAACTTGTGTTTTCCTTTATGTATGATAGATAAGAGAGAAGTAGAGAGCACCAACCTTAACCTTTCACTTGGCTCCTTGCTTTTTTCCTCTCTCCTTTGATATAGCTTGTCACTCCTTTCTCACTTGTCCCGCCTTAAAGAACACCTGTAGATACAAAGCAACAGAAAACCATCAAAGCATATAGATCTATAATACCATAAACAATGCCGAATCAGAAGTACATTAACCATACAATTGCATTCACCATTACGAGATTTACAAGTACACAAGTATATGGAGGAAAACTCAAATAACTTTATTGATAGTAGAAGTAGAAGAGAGGATTACAACCCAGCTGTTTGATCCAGCATCATCCTCCCAACATGAAAACCCTCTTCACCTCGTGAAAAGCAAGATCACCCAATAATACAATGTCTCAAAGAGAAACCAACAACACTTCCTTACAAATTACAAAATTCCAGCCTCTGGATCTCTAGGATGAGTGATCCATTTATAGTTATTTGCAGAGGGTTGAGTCAGCTTCTGGGTTTTTTATTAGTGTCATTTCACTAATATTTCTTGGTTCCACTTGGATATTTCATGATCTCTTACTCATCCCTGGGTGAATTCAGAGACGCAAGTGTCATATGAGAAGTTTCTAAAAGATTCTCTAAGTTTCCACCTAGCAAATTGCCTCTACCATTTGTCTACTCTCGCTCATTGCACCCTACAGAAGGACTTTTCAGTATGCATCACACCCTCTGTCTGTAATAGGTGAGATGCATCACACCCTCAGCATGGAGCAGTCTGTATGGTCCAGTTTTGACCAGTTCTAAGTGGTTTTTCAAGGGGAACTTCTGGGAAATGATGTAATCAGTTGACCTTGATCTTTTAGGGTGTGGAACAACACTTTTAAGGGTTTAAGAGCCCTTGGTTTATCGACATATATGATTGGGGTTGCAGTGCCCAAATATTTCTATAATAGTCCTAGTAGCTATTCCAACTCTTTAGAAGGCCAAGGAGAGCGAGGCTCACCATATCATCATCGACAGTAGTTATTCCCACACTATTAAGCTCATCTTTATAGGTGGTGAGCTTGTTTAGATATGTAGAAATAGTATCGCCCTTCTCCATCTTGATTCTTCAAAGCTTATCCTTGAGTGCCAATTTCCTCTGGTCACTACTGTTCTGGTAGAGGTCCTTCAATGTCTTCCACATTCAATATGGAGTATCCTTCCCATGGAGACTTGAGACAATATGGTCTCGAACTCCCTCAAGGATGATCTGTCTCGCCTTCACCACATAATTCTTCCACTCAACCAACTCTTGTGCATTAGTTGAAGTTGGCTTTGGGATTTCCTGATCAATGAAATCCTTCAAGCCATTGTCTTCTAATATAGCCTCCATTCTACCTTTACATGCTATCTAATTCGAGCTACCTTGCAAGGCATACTCGAGTCTCAAGCCATAGAACGCCATTAGCCAACCTTGAAGTATGATATGAATTCGATTTGCACCTACAACCCCGGACTTCAAACTTTGAATTCTCTTCTCTGTAAACTGTTCACAGCACCGATACCATGTAGAAATTCTGAAAATTCTCTACAAATCTCCCTCCTTTGAGACCATGTAGAAAATTTGACTATAGGTTAACCCGATAATGCAATATAAATCAAAGTAGAATATTATAACCTACTTCTACTATCAATTTTCGGAAGCTTAAAGATCGAGCTGAACAATATAACTAGAAGAAGAATCAATGCACAATACACATGAAAATACTTTGGGGAAAGCCTCAGCTAAAAACCCCACTATCTGTATTATCATACAAGGTGGAAATACATAGGAATTATACTAAGCCTTAGCTCTCACATCTAGCCAGCTCTCAATACAATTCTTACAGATGCTCATAGGAAATCTTGGCTTCTCCCCAGCCTTCCTCTCTACCCTTCAAGCTCCTATTTCCTTGTGCTATTCCTCTGGGATGATTCTCTTGTTACCAAGTGGATGATCTCCTCCAAAACTATGCAATCCTCAAGGATTAAATCCTTGACTGCATGCATGAGTTTTCTCTTTGATAAAACACATGCAACTAATAGTACACTATATTTGACATTTAACTCAACTGGGTCTTTCTCAGAATAGACATGCATGAGTATCTGATGAGGGAATCTTTAGTTAACTAGAGTAACACTAGTTGAGTGCATGCATGCATCAACTGACTGTTAGCTCTCTATTAGTTCCTCAAACAGTTTGGAACTAATTTAACTGGACTTAACTCAATAAACTAAGTTAACTAATTACAACTCAAATATAACTCAATCTTGTCTCCTTAATTTAAGGGATAACTCTTGCATGACTTCAAAAATACTTCTAATTTCAATTTTTCCGACAAATTAATTTTAAAATTAATTAATTAATTATTTCCAAGTAGTTGTTAAGAGTAAATTCGATTTTAATTCACAATTTAATTGAAGGAAAAATTAAATTGGAATATTCTTGTTGCCACATTTTAACAGAATGTGCACATAATTTTTCCCTAACAGAGGGTCAAATGTCACTATCAATTTTGTGATTAATTCCCTTTCTAGGTTAGCTTCAATGTGGCAAAAAACTAACTTTACAACAATGTCTGAGCTCCATTACAACCACCTGCAAAATCATATTGAAGACCCAACAAATCCATTAACCCAAAGGAAACCAAGAACCATGAACCCTTGCACAAAAGCCTCCTTGTCTGATCTACAATACTAAACAAGGCCACACTAAATTTCAGAGAGAGAATAGTGAATTCTTCTTAACTTTTGGGGGGAAAATGTACTTTATATTTATAGAGGTCAAAATGTGATTTTGGAGAGGCATGCCAACTTCACATGGAGGGAAAACAAAATTTGAAATTTGAAATTTTTGGAGCCAAAAACCCCAAATAAAATGTGGTCATCTTGATATTTGATTTTAATTTAAAATTTTGAAGCCCTCAATGAAATGCTTTAGCCACAAATATTTAATTTTATTTTTAAAGAATAGTCCTCTTTACTTCAGGATTTTTCCAGCTAATAATAAATTTCGACATCATCCATTTATTGGGGCTTTTGACCACAATGAGGGGCTTCATTTTTGAACAATCATATCTCTCAAACCGTGATGACTCTTGTGGCGTACCACATATTGTTAGAATCGACATGATGAGGACCATCTAACAACAATTTCTAAGATCATGAAATACATGATTAGCCCTGTTAATTTGGTCAACATAATTAGGAGAAGTGTAGGGTAGAATCATATTCCAAGGGATCCAAACCCTAGAGCTAGAGTTTCATCAATGCATTATCTCATCCATGCATGCCAACAGACCGAGAACATCAATGTCGATGTCCTACACCCGATTTGAAATCAGTGACAACATACTCAACATATGACTAAGTATATTATGTCTAAGAAGAATTTATACAACATGGATTATAAGAGGAGTCTTAAAATTGCTTCTCTCTAACCAAAATCCCCACCTTCGGCTAAAGCAAGGGTAGCATAAGGATGCCCAGTCTTGGCTAGATCATTCCAGAACAAAGGAGGAGATCATCTTGTAGAATCTAGATAATATTACAAAAGGTTATTACTTCCAAATTTATGGGGAAATTGTGGGGCAATTAGAGGAAAAATGGAAACAAAGGAGGCGAACAACCCCAATCTCGAAAACCAAAATTATCTTTTTTCCTTGACTAGTATTAGAAGAAAATTAACATTTCCAAGGTAAGAACTAATTCTCATGAGCTTCATAATGAAACTGGCTATTGGTAAATTCCCAAAAAGAAATGGGATGAAAGAGTTTGTCACATGTGTGATCCTAAGAGGGTTGAAGAAGAAAAGCACTTTCTCTTGCATTGCCCATCTTTTACTCACATTGGATCTAATTTTCAAAATATTTCTCACAATACTAACCTTCTTGAAATTTTATGTTATTAAAACTATGGTTCTTCTCTCACTTCTTTTAGAACATAGAAATAAATTGTTAAATAATTCCCATTGATCTCTTACCTTATTAAGGTCTCATAAACCATATAAGTCTAAATGAACTTTAATCATCGTCACAATAATTAATAATAATTAATATCCAGAATATGATAGCTTAACTAACTATTACATAATACATATGGTGTAAACTAATTGATTTGTGTGAAATTTAATTCCATCCTATTTAAATCTCATAAAAGAAATTAAAAATAAAAACTAATTATGCCAATAAAAATGGTCAATATTAAAATTGGGGTGAGTGAATTTTAAATCTTTAAAAATCCAAAATATTTATACAATAAGATTTTATAACCTCCGAATATTCTTCATCTAAGTCCATAATGGATGGATCAATTAGCAAGTTGGATAACAAATGGTTTCATTTTTCGGTTATGGGAGTTTCAACCCTGAGCTTATCTTGATTGTCGACACCCAGAATATTTCGGCAATCAGATGGACATGGGCACGGTCAAAATTTGACCCACCCATGTCTATCTAATTTTCGAATATTCGGGGAATCAACAATTGAGATAAGGATGCCCGAGTTTTAATGCCACATCTTGGTCATTAATTCCATTTGTTTTGCCACTTGTGAACTTGTCACTCCCATCCTCTACTACTCTAAATCAGTTGATCCATTCAATGCATTGTTTTTCATGTATTCACTGTTAAATAAGATAATTACTCATGCATGAGGAGTTGGCTAAACTTAGAGAGTTAGTTAACAGAGTGTTAAGTGTTGAGTCAAGTCGAGTTAAGCGATAGATGACTTTTAGTGTGTGGTTGCATGTGGTTGTATGTCAATATATTATAGGCAAGTCGCTAGTTGGAAAAGGATAAATACCCTTCATCGGGTTCATTATAAGTATCAAGTTTTATGTGATCAATAGAAGAGTTGTAGCTCATATTTTGTGTATGAATTTATGCTTTATCTCCTTCACCATCATAACGAATTGGTATCAGAGTGAAGTTAAAGAGAGTGAGTGCAAACGGATTAGCAACAATCTGCGTGAAAAGAGAAATATTTTTTTTCCCCATGGTGTTTGAGCATTAACACATCCTACAGTTATACACAGGGTGTTATAATGCGTTCAATCTCACCAAAGAGTCCTGTTAATCATCGTGGACTTACACAAATTTGCATTCACATGCATCCCTTTAAGTTTAGTCGCGTTAGAGGACTAACGCTCTCCTTAGTCGTCGTGGAAGGCGTTAGCACACTCTCCTTAGTCGCCGTGGAAGGCGTTAGCATGTTTCGTTGTTTTTTAATTTGTGAAGTCATGTAAACATGGTGCGATTCATGTTTATGGGAGTGCCTTCTTAAAAGGCTTTTTAATATATCAAAGGAGCCACGTAAAAGTTATTTTTTGAATTCATGAAGGGTGGATTATAAAGTTTTGTTTTTTATGCATAAAGAATTAATTCATGTTTATGGGAGTGCCTTCTTAAAAGGCCTTTTAATATATCAAAGGAGCCACGTAAAAGTTATTTTTTGAATTCATGAAGGGTGGATTATAAAGTTTTGTTTTT
>APFE031248629.1:0-19036 GCA_000404065.3 Pinus taeda
ATTTTCTTTCCTCGGGGCATCAGTTACCGATAATAATGTTCTACTATGCCCTTTGAATTCCTTCAAAATAAATTTTCATACCAAGCTTAAGCAAAAATTTAAGAAAATCTACACACCTTTTTTCACTTTGTAGGAGCTCGATATTGCCTCTGATGTATATCTGTACTCTCTGATCATCTAGTTTTGAATTTGTGACCTGTAGTAGTCCTCTGTGTCCTCTTTCCAATGCCACAAGTCTGACCCCAATTGGATTCTCCAAGGAAGAGTTATGCGAAATCTCCCACAGTGACTTGATTATAGACTAGTTCAGTAGAGTGAACTTGTACGACGTGCCCCGATTCACTGTTTCAACCTTTGGATCTGAAAAACGCACACAAGAAATTCCAGTCTGTCCTCTTTCTGTACCTTCTTAGGAAATTTCAATCCGATGCTCAGAGAGAAAGTTATGACGATTTTCCCCAGGTCACCTGTTTTGAATGTAAATCAGGAGTCTACAAAAATACCAACTTCCTCAGATCATATCTCCGCAAATATCGCGCAAAAAGCTATGAAATTTGGACCCAAGGTTCAGTACGATTTCTTCTGAAATGGGTTTTTTTTGCGACATCTGAAACGTCACAAAAAAAGAGTTATAGCGAAAATGCCACGATGACCTGTTTGGAGCAGCGAAACCCTAGAATCCAAAGCTCTGATACCAAATGTTATGAAACCAGCTCAAGGAAAGATAGAAAAGATAGATCAACGCCTTAGAATTCAGCCTCTTCGAGGGGGCAACCTCCTTTACATTACATAAATGAACAATTCTTGGATGATACAAATGAAAAAACCTCTTTCTATATAATAGGAGTCTAAGGAGTCACAATATAACCCAGCCGACCTAACAATAATAATATAAAGCCACAAAAATAACAATAGAGGGATTCTATGGGGCACAGTAATAACAATATGGGGGCAATAGGGGCACAACAATATTAATAAGGGGTACAACTGCCATAGTAATGGGGTAATCACTAGTATTATAGGGACCCAACATAAAATATCTTTCTTTTATTACTAAATTTCCTGAAGTGGTCGTGTGGGCTCAAGCCATGGACTGTTTCCCTCCTTTAGGATTTTAACCATGTCAAGAATACTGGTGTGTTGATCTATGATCTATTTGTGAGTGGTGTCATTTGGTGTTCTATCTGAGGAACTTACACTGTAAATTCCTAAAAACAAGGGTGATGAAGTTGGAAAAGAATAAAGAATGATTAAAATCAAGAATTAGTATTTTAAAACCCTAGTTAATAAAATTGTAAACCCTAAAAAGACAAAAAGGGTTGATGAATTGATTTCTTCCGATTGAAATAAGAAACCCTAGATCCAAGAAGGAATGAAATGATGATGATCATGTGGACAAGTTTGATTTGCAAGAAGGCTAAATATTAAGAGGGAGTTGACATGTTCTCAAAATATAAGTATCTTGCATTTCTCTTCTTTTAAATCATTATTGATGTTTTCATTCTTCTTGTCCTTGTATAGCTTTGTTAGTTGTATTTGTTCTTCCTTAACCTCCTAATGAGAATTGCAGGTAGATGATGAATCCTACCAAGGTTGTTGCAATAAATGAAAATATTGGAAGCACAAAACTTGTGACAAGATGACTCATTTGAATGATGTTATGGACTCAATGGAAGCAGACATGATCAACCTAATTGAAGCATGCTTTTGATGTATGACCAGAATAAGTCAAATGTGACTTGCAAGATGAAAAATGGCTAGACGTTTTGAAGAGAAATGTTGATTTGAATCTATTGAAGATAAGCCTCGTATTTTTCTGATATTTGTTGATGATATGTTTCTTACAAAGGTTGAGGATTTCTTTGTTCAGTGTAAGAGGGAGTTGTTTTCATAAAGGCATGAGCCTAGTTAAATATTTGTTACAATTTGGCATAGTGGACTACAAGTCCATGGAAATCTCCATGATGAAAAGAAAAATTAAAGAAGTTGCAAGACACTTTTGTTGACTTGGTTCATTCTCTAATTGGATCATTGAACTATTTGTTGCATATTCTAATGATTGCTTCTATGAGAAGCCATGACTGAAGCTAAATAAACGGTTGGTTGTTCATCCTATTATTGTATGTTGGATTTGACCATGGTATATTTTTCTGTTGTTGAGCAAGTTTTTGATGTTTTCTTATGTGAGAAGCCTAGAATGGCTTAAAATCTCTCTTAAAGAAGAAGCTTTGATTGTATAGCATCATGAATCTTCCTTGGGTTGTAGTTGAGAGACCATATAGTAAGGAATAATGCCACTCCCTTAGGTCATTTGACTAAGAGGCTAGTAAGTTTTTTCATGGAGCATGATTTTGAGGCATGAAGTGATCGCTTAGGTCAGTTGACTAAGAGACCAATAAATTTGGTTAAGGATACTTCCCCACTAATTTTGTGATCTCTCCCTTAGGCATTTTTTCAGAGACCTGTTGATTGGCTGGGGATATTTATCTTCAGTTCCCTTCCTTGGGTCATTGGTTGAGAGGCCAATGAGTTTGGTTAGGAAGGATGAGTTATCTTACCTGGGTCATGGATCAAGAGAATATATAGTCAGGGATTGAGATAGGGATTACTCTCTTGGGTCATGGACCATGAGACCTTATTTATGGTCGAGGAGATGGAAGTTGTGTAACCATTGCATATGGTTGGAAATTTTGGCCTCATGGAAAATATTGATTGATGGGATGTGTTTGATGATATGTATCTTTCCTTATGATGAGACTTATAATCTCTCCCTTAGGAATTTGTTGAGATACCCATGGATTGGTCAAGGAGATTAACCTTGAAAGAGAGACTTGTACATATGTTCTCTTTCTTTGGTAGTTGATAATAGACCTGTGGATTGATCAAGGAGATTGATCGAGGAGAGAATGAAAAGGACCTCCCTGGATAAGAGGGATTCTTGGAAATATAGTGTAATGGTCAACATTTTCAACAAGAAAGAAAAAGAAATTAAATTTTAATTTAATGACTCATGAATTGTCAAGTCAAC
The DNA here is from genome assembly GCA_000404065.3 of Pinus taeda. Classification (NCBI taxonomy): domain Eukaryota; kingdom Viridiplantae; phylum Streptophyta; class Pinopsida; order Pinales; family Pinaceae; genus Pinus; species Pinus taeda. The sequence goes on from APFE031248629.1 coordinate 3,029, forward strand.
ATCCTCCTTGATCATGCCATCCCCAAGTCAGTTAGGCCACTTTGAGGTACCCTTTCAAGCCCTTTGGAAGACTATAAATATGAGATCTCTCCCTCTTATTTGGCATACCATATGACCTCTTGTTATCTCTATTACAATGAAGATAAATGGAAGAAGAGGAGGTATGAATTACATAAGAGATGACTCTAGGTTTTAACCCCATACAGAAATTACCTGCATATGAATTCTAAAACACAAAAAATAGACAATGTGAGAGCATAACACATAAAACACATATATACATATATTTTCCCCTGGATCCCAAAACCGGGACTACCAGCTTGATTTTTCATTATATTTTTTTCAATGTTAAAATACATATTTATACATGCCAAAGCATCCAATACCATGGACCAAAAACCATCACATCCAAAACCATGGACCAAAAACCATAGGTAGGCCTGCCCAACCTAATATAGGGTCCCAAAAAAAAAATTTCCCGGGGCGCTGCCCTAAACCCCATAGAGGGGGGCTACCCGCCCCCCTCAAACTCCTCGGTTCACTACGTAGGTTAGTTGTGGAAAGAATATAACATAAGCAACAACGACTTCATGGCTTGGCTCTTATGGGAGATATTGTATTGGTTATCCGTTATTTTGAATTTTTGTTTCTAGATGGATTGATGAACATTGACTCTCTTTCATAAGGAAATATTTTCGGGTTTTCCCTAGCTATAGGCCTAATTTTCCATGTCTCTTGCCTCTTTCTTGTTTCTAATTCTCTTTCATGGTTAATGGTTAATGGTTGAAATTTTTATTATGTATGACTGCTTGATGATATAAAAAAAGTGTTCTTGTCTGTTTCTATTATAAATGTCAACAAGGACAAAGATCACACTAAGAGGGGGCATGAATCAGTGTGGCAACAATTTTATCATTTCAAAATTTTTCATCAATGAACAGTTATGTAGCAATGAATCATAACCATTTGTAACATATCAATATATAGAAAAATTCACCATGAATCTCTCATTATATCAACAAAATATCAATCCATCACATCAACACTAGAAGACACAATCTTTTACGTGGAAACCCATAGGAAGGAAACCACAATTTCTCCTTATTCTTATTCTTATTAAATTCATTACATATATTTGTAGGAACCAACCTGTTGGAGGCCCCTACCCCCAAAATATGAAAAAACTACTTGTGGTAGGCTACAACATAATTGAGGCACCAATCTCAAAGATGAGTAAGCTCTAACTTGCTCTAGGTTTCTTCTTGATTGAGGCACCAACCTCAATGGAGGTATCAACCTCCTTCTTCAACCTCACATGGACCATTTTTCAAAATCCTTCATATTGGATCCACCTACTCTTCATTCATTTTAAATCTTCAAACTAAATAAATTGTTGTTTTCATACTATTGTAAACAACCTATCAAACCTTATCCAAATTATGTTCCAACCTACTCATCAATTTGGTCCCAAAATACTCATATTAGAACCTATTTCTACCATATAGTTAGCAACATTAAAATCTTCTCATAAGCCCCTAAACCATATAATAGAGATTCTAGTCATCAAATATATACTAATAAGGCTTGTCATTCCTTCAAAATTCTTCACCTCCAAACCCTGATCGTCATTCTTCTTCCGGAATCTAGTTTGACTTAAAAATGAGTCCAGAAACCCCCAAAAACCATATAAAATCAAATATTAAATTATTTTTTCTACATAAAGGTCATTTTAGGGTGTGTTATATATAATAAGAACTTTCAGGAAATAACTTTACAAAATGTGTATCTTTGGCAACTTAAATGTTTGAAACAAAGTAAACTTACGAGAAAAATATATAATTATTTTTGACATGTTGAATTTCTAGTTTCAAACCCATAACCTTGACTACAACATACACATTTGCTATGAATTGGGATACACAATGTATCTTTTCATACCATCCTTGTGATTTTATTTTATCATGCGTGAATTGACTTCAAAAGGGGTGGGAACTTGATCCCATCACCAATCCTCATCTAATAACTTCAATACAACTCGTCTTTATAAAAATTGCATGTCATTACAATGACCAAACATTAGTATTACAACTCAACCCAAATATTTTTTGTGTAATCCAACTTGTCATGCCAACTCTACGTTGTACATGGTCAACCAAACTCCATGTATCAGTGGTGCCTTAGTCAAAAGCAAATGTGGTAATCTCTATAACAATTGGAAGTCTTTGAATGTATTCCAATGTGGTCAAACTTCTACCAAACCCACAACATTCTATTCATGGTTACATATCATCCATACCCTTAACGTGATCTAAACCAGAGTAGCAAAACCAACATAATAAACAATCCAGACTTCCAACCTCCACCAGCCACAGAAGAAACTTGAATCAAGGCCAATAGAATCGAACATATATAATGAAACAAAGTTTAACCAGTGAATTTTGATCAACCAAGGGAGAAAATTAACCACATGCCTTTGTAAATAGTAATCAAACAACAATAAAACTCTTCCACGAACCTCTATAAATAGTGATACTTGACTTGACCACAAGCTTGATCAAATAATGGAGCTCAGTCTTTGCATTATGAGCCTCTATATTTATATGACAATGGAATTTTACCTCTATCCAATAGTAATGGAGTTTGGCCTTTGTTTACAATAGCAATGGAGTTCATCCTTTATTTATAATAATAGTGTAACTTGGCCTCTGTATATGATAGTAATGGATCTTGAACTTTGTCTAATAGAAATGGAGCTTAGATCTACCTCTATCTATGATAGAAGTGGATCTTGACCTTTATCTTCAATAGTAATGAGGCTCGACCTCTATCTGATAGTAATGGATCTCAACTCAACCTCTAACTACAACAGTATTGGGGCCTGGCTCAACCTTTATCTATGATAGTAATGGGGGTTAACCTCTATCTGATAACATGGAGCTTAGCTTAGCCTCTATCTATGACAACAATGGATCTTGACTTGACTTCTTTTTATGATGGCAATGGATCTCAACTCAACCTCTATCAATGATAGTAATGGAGTTCAGCCTCAATGGATCTCATCCCAACCTCTATTTACAATATAAATGGAGCTCGACCTCTGTCTATGATAGAAAATAATTTTGACAATAGGCCTTATGTGCTTCTCTGTATCATCAAAAAACATCTTGGCTCGACCCTCTATCAAATGGAAATGAAGCTCGGCAATAGGCCTTATAGGAAATTTTCTATCAAATAAGAATGTGGCTTGACCCTCTATCAAATGGAAATGGATCTTGGCCACATCCTTAAAAACTTGACCATGGCACAAATAATAATCATAACTTGATCACCTTGTTACCCATAATGAAATTTCAACCTCCACTTTCAAAACACATTTTTTATGGATTACAACCAATACTCATCACTTTTAAATTTAGAGCTATAACATAAAACTTATATCTTGCAAGAGTTCTTTGTTATTCACCTTCATGGTGTAGATATTTATATATACAATTGGTGGATTGAAAGTTATGGAGCTGACCTTGGGCCAACCATAGAGTTGAGGATCATGCCTGCAAAGGTGGAGCTTTAAACCATACAACCACCACCATATGACAATCATCTCATCCCTTTTCATCATGTGGCTATGCAATTTAGCCCATGGGACCTAGTCACTAGGGGTCCATGGCCATTTTCATGATGTCATCATGCTATATGGCAGCCCGTGAGTGGTGGCACATGTCACCCATATTGTAACTTTTTACCAATAAAGATGTGCCAAATATTCTTGCCATGTGTTAGTTCCTATTCACCACTTCACGATGCTAACATCATTTGATGATGTGGCATGCAATGTCTTTTCCATATAGACAGGGATATTGCATCAACTTCTTTGGCCAATTGGATTTTGTCGTGTGTCAAAATTTCCACATCACAATTTCATACCAATAACATTGTGCCACATGGAATTTCATGATTGGTTATCACAGGGACCACCATATATTAATTGGTGAACATGTTTGGCTAACATTCATCACTTTTTTGTCTAATTCATTGGGTTTGAAACAAGGTTCTCAATGTTTAACCTTGATAATTGTCGTGTTGTATAACCGCCATCCACCATTCACTAGATTGTTGATTCATTGATACACCCAAGTGTTGCAAAGTGGTTAACAAATATGGGTTAGTAGGATTTTACCTTATATTTTTGGCACTTATAGTGTATCCACAGGTGTGAGATTGACAAAAAGAGAAGAGATCCAATTCGTCCTTCCTTATTTATCTTCACTAGGATGCCTAGAAATTTTCTTCTTGAGAAAGTGTGAATTGATCCTTGAGAGGGAGGTCGAGTTGCCTTTATATAGTTTTCTTCCTATATTGAATGGGTGTGACTCTACCTAGGCCGACTGTACTTGGAGGGAGGCCTACTTGACAAACTTGGAGCCAAAAATTTCAAATTCAAAAATTCAATTTTTCTTCTTTTAGAAATCCAAATGGAACTTGACTCAAAATATAATTTTATTTTGAATTTGGCATTTAAAATATGCTTTGCAATAATCAATATAAGTACATCAAGTGGAAAAATATACATTATGAAGACCAACCATACTTACAAAATTCAATATCTTATATATATGGTTCATTTATTTATTGACCTTAGGACATTCATGGAGAGGGACATTTCTCAATTAAGGGTTTTCCTAATTTTTATTGTCCATTACTTGATTTAATATGTGTTGATATAGTGCACCTTCACTCTAGGGAAATTATTCCTATGGTGAATGCCTTGGGAAGTGTAATTTGTATTCAATGATTGAGACATATTTTCACGACCTATTTTTATGGACACTTTTACAAGGGAAGTTCCAGTAGTTACATTTATTTTTCTTTTCATGCTAATTTATGTTTTGAATGATGGAACACTCCTTATAGTAGACATTCCTTGAGCACCCACTCTCTGGTGGTTGTATGGTTGGGCTATTTGATGGAACTTATCATATTATTAGGGAGGCCTAGATAATGCACATATTCCTAGAATTCACTCCTCTTTTTCCCATGGTTTTGGAGATTTGATGGTTTCAGCACTTGATTTCACATAATGGCACATGGTTTTGGAGTTTCATTCATATTAACTTATAGGAGTGTTGTATGCTTTATGCACATTCTCCTAGGTTACCCTTTCTTTTTTCCCTTGGATCAAGAGGAGTTGGTTTTTTTCACGTGGATATATGACTTGACACATTATTTGAGGTCCCCCCACATATGGAGCTTAGTGTAGAGGCCAAGTGGACCTTCTTGGCTCATTTATTATAAGATCCATTATTTTGGGAGTTAGTTCACTATATGGATAAATAACCCTAACTACTTTTTATTAATTGCATATTTTTGACATATTTTGGTGGATTAACCCCTTGATTTAAGGAGCACCCTAGTGAATGGTGTTATTTTTAGCATGAGGTTAGCTTCTTAAGGTTTCTAACTCCTTTATATTATGGATAAGTCCCTATCTTAATGACATCTTGGCACATTTAATGATAAGTGATATAAATACCCTTGCACATGTATCTAGGGCACAACATTTTGGAGATTTTATTTAGTTTTTCTAATCCTATATCCAAGGAAGGAAACAACTATCATTGGCATACACCTAAAAGGGACCATTTTATGTTATTTGGATTATTCAATGTGGTCCAATAGATACTTTCTTACATACTTTTCAAGGGTACACCTATTTTATGGGTTTATTAGATTATTTTGATGATCAAGGGCCTTCCTGAAGAACTCCCTTGTCATTATGAGAATAGTTGGCATTGTTTCCCCACTTCAAGTAGGAATAACTCCTCTTGTAGAGTGACCCCTTTTCATTGACTTAAAATATATTAATATTTTACGAGAGGTGGTTGTTGAGGTTTATTTTTTAAGAGTGTTGCAAAGAAGAAGAGGACAAGCAGTATCTTGCATGGAACATTTGGAATAAAGGAGAAAATATGTTGCATCTCATTTATGTGGATTCATTATTTTATTTTTGGAGAGCCTTCTCATTCATGTTTAATATTTCCTAGTATTTTCCTTGGAGTAATTTTTGGATCCAAAAACCACTAATTAATATTCTATTTTAAGAAAATTGAATTAACACACATAAGGATTTTCTCTCTCTATTTTGCAGCATGGTTGGATTAGTGAGGAGATTTCCTCCTTGAGCTTAGTTGAACATATTGTTAAGTCAATGAAAAGGTTAAGATTTCTTCTTGTAATTTTAGGTACTGTGTTTGCATATTAAATTGTTGGAAAGTATTTATAGAATTTTTTTTAAGGATCATCTATAAAGGGAAATTATAATTCATTGGAAGGGTTGAGGTGTGGGTATTCCCCTCTCATTATCCTTTATTAATTTGTTTCTTCAATATGTAAATTTTTCTAACTTCACCCTGTTTAGATTTGTTGTAGTTACACTTGTGTTTTAAAGCTTGACCACTTAAAGTGTAGGTAAGGGAGCTAACTCTTTCATAACTACATTCATATATTTAATCTATCTTAGTGTGTGTATATAACATAATTCCAAATCAAAACTTAGAAAGCATATGAGAGAGATATGTCTATGTCAAACTCTATCCATGTAAATTGGTTGTGTAGGAGCAATTCACCTCCCAAGTATATAGGAAAGCGTGTTATTAGGTGACAAGGGAAAAAAATTTCCTAATGGATCTATCTCTCATCAGAACCTACAAACCATGATTGGGAATATAATGGGATTTTTATGAATGCAATGCCTAAAGAATGAAAAGAAAATAGAATTACACCAAATGCATACATGGAAAATAATACCCGAAAGTATTATTATGATATGTTTGATTAAGGGCTTTTACTTATAGGTTCAATTATCTTCATTGCAAGCTCTTCTTTTTCCCTTATCATTTGGCCTATTTCAATGTTTTTCTTCAAAAGTTTCCATATTTTAATTATATTTGTCATTTTTTAATTTTCAAAATAACTCAAAATATAATATTTAATAGTTGAAAGAGACTCTTAATTCATTCTACATGAAATCAAGAGAAGACAAAAATTGTCGCTAACCACCATTCCATGATAAGTTAGAGGCTATCCAATTCTCTTGAGGAGATCTCTCATTTATTAGCTTTCTTTTCAAATATACTTTATAGGCAACACAAATTAAGATTGCAAAAAGAAAAATGAGAAAATGAATAGAAATATATAAATTTGTTAATCTAAGAGCCCATTTTTAATAGGGTATTAAAATGATATGGAGAAAGACAATCTCCTACAATCCACCCTACTTTTGAGAAATCATATAGTCCACAATCTAAAAGAAAGCAGTATATTCTAACACTAACCTTGTTGAAAGAAGACGATCCACATAACACAACAATAAATAAAAATAGGACAACTATAACTAAGAGTAATATATGTTGAAAATGCAGCAAGAAAATCTAGTTTTGACTTTGCCCTTGTCAAACTAGATTAAAATTTGAATTTCTATTTCAGCGGAATACTTGAAGGTAGTTAACTCAAGTGACATGGCTCTTGTCACTTAGTTAAATCAATAAATTCGAGTTGGGAAACTTGAGTTTAGTTCTACACGATTCATTGCTAATGTGTAGCAATCTATTTCAGTTAAATTGAGTTATCATCAATTTAACTAGTTCTAACTGTCATAAGAACTAGAAGAGGTCAAGTTGTGGAAGTGGAACTTCAACCACAATCAGTGATCAACCAGTTAACTAATCACTCATCCCAAAATAATTGTTGCATGCAGAGAATTCGAGTTACCCAGTTGAGATGGAAATTCCAAGGAAGTGTGCTATCAATTGTAGCATATTCCAACATGTGCAAGAGGTGTATGCAATCAGAGGAAGACCTAATAGGTTATTACACAATTCTAGAGTGTGAAATTCCTAAATAAATAGGAGAAATTTCCCAAGGGAGGAGAAGGCAAGGAAATAGGAGCTTAGGAAGGCTTGAAGTTATCTAAGTGTTGGCCATGTTCGGTGAGCCAGGCAGAGGGATAGACTATACACTTACAAGGTGTGCTCAAGCTTGAGCAAGAGTTGTATTTCTTCTCTATTCTCTTATTAATGCAATATATATAGATATATATATATATATATATATATATATATATATATATATATATTATATATATATATATATATATATATTATATATATTATATATATATATATATATATATATATATTGAGGGATTTGAGTAGTTAATTTCCCCTAGATAAATCTTTGTGCGTGTTTTGATGTTTTCCTTTTACATGTCTATAATTCTTGTTTTAGATGGTGAATTAACTTCGCAGATCAATACAGTAGTTTCAAGTCTTGTGATTTAGAAAATTTCATGAGTAGTATTGAATCTACACATTAATTTCTACATGGTACCAGAGATGGAATCACTGTAGATTAGAGATTTCGAAGTTATCATTGCAAGATATTTGAATTTGTAGATTAGGGTTGCATGTTTTCTTTGGGACTAAGAATGTGGATTTCAATGGACTAAAGCTCGAGTATGCCCTTGAGGAAAGCTTGAATTATGTTGCATGGAAGGACCACATGAAGGCAGTACTGGAGGATAATTGGTTGAAGGAATTCAGTGATAATGATATTCCAAAACCAACAACATATTATGTTAAGGATCTATCAGAATGGAAAAAGTGTGTTTCTGAGGTGAGGGGGGTCATTTTGGAGAGAGTATGATACCATATTATCTCTAATATCCATGGGAACGAGAATCTATATCCAATGTGGCAAGCGCTGATAGATTTGTTCTAGAATAGTAGTGACCATAGGAAATTGCCACTCAAGGAAAAGCTTGGAAATATCAAGATGCATAGGAATGAGACCATTCCATGGTACCTGATCAGGTTCACATAGTTTCGTGATGAACTTGTTCAAGTTGGTATTATTGTAGCAGAGGATGATTTGGTGATCCTATCCCTTCTAGGCCTTCCCAAGAGATCGAACAAATACCAAGATTCAGCGAATGGGAGGGAGAAACTACCAAATTTGGAACACTTGTCGTTTGATTTGGTACAGGAGGAAATAAGGCAGAATACCATAGATGAGACTTCATCCAAGGGTGAGGATAAGGAGAATTGTACCTTGGTTGGAAAGGGAAGAAATTCCAATCCAATGAAGAATCTAGTAAAGGGGAAAAGAACAAATACTTGTCCAAAATCAAGTGCTTTCATTGTCATGAATTCAGGCACTTTGCAAGGAATTGTCCACACAAGAAGGAAATCAGGAAGACCATAGGAAGAGTAGTGGGAGAAGCCTTGGATTCACAATTCAAGATTTATTTTACTCTCATTGCATGCATGGCCATCATGGTGATGGGAAGTGTGTGGTATCTCGACAGCGGTGCCTCGTTCCATATGACAGGGAAAAGAGATTTTTTTTCAGTAATTTGGAAGAGAAATATTTCAAAATTCCCATCGAGATGGGAGATGATGGAAGGTACAATGCAACCAATTTTGGCACAATCACATTTTGAGGGAGTAAGCCTCCCCTCTCAGGCTCAAGGATGTGATGTTTGTACCCGATCTAAAGAAGAATCTTGTCTCCCTCGTAGTTTTGGAAGATCACAGCTACGATGTGATCTTCAACAGAGGAAAGGAATTCCTAAGATACATTGCCATAGGACAGGTGAAGCAGATCAGGGTTCGTGTGAAGAACCTCTACAAGCTAAATGTGGAGGATTATGCTACATTGAGCACAAAGGCAAAGAATGTGTAGAGTCGCGATGTCAGTGAACTATGGCATAGAAGAATTGGCCATTTTCATCATGGAACTTTGAAGATCACATAGCATATTACCACAAACCTCCCTAAAAGAGCACTAGAGAAGTAGGACACATCCAAAGGGTGTACCTTAAGGAAGTACGCAAGAGCCACTTTCCATGATTGGGACAACAAAGCACATGTAGTCCTTGAAAGGATCCACTCTCATGTGTGTGGACCTTCTTGATAGCGTCCACTTCCAAGCACAAGTATTTTGTTATCTTTATTGGTGACTATTTGCAGAAGTGTTGGATCTTCTTCATGTGAAAGAAGGATGAGACTTTCTCCAAGTTATTAGAGTTCAAGGTGATGGTGGAGAAAGAAATGGGAAAGAAGGTGAAGGCTCTCAGGAGGGATAATCGAGGTGAGTTCATGTTGAATGAGTTCAAAAACTTATGTGAAAAGGAAGGCATTTGACGAGAGTTGACAGCACCCCACAACCCACAATAGAATGGGGTGGTTGAGAGGAAGAACTAAAACATTGTTGGAGCATCACGAGTGATGTCACATGACCAAAGCCTACCTCTTGACTTGTGGATTGAAGCATGCAACACAACAGTCTATTTGCAGAATAGGAGTCCTCATCAGATTCTTGGCATGATCACGCTAGAGGATGAGTTCTTGGGGAGGAAGTGAGATTTGTTTCACTTCAGGATCTTTGGAGCTTTTGTCTATTGCCATGTCTCCAAATACTCAAGGAAGAAGTTAGAGTTGACATCATAGTTGGGGGCATTTGTGGGTTACACAAAAACTCCCCACAACTATTATGTGCATTTTCCATCCCTCAAAGTGATAGTTGTGCGACAGTATGTCAAATTTGATGAAGACAAATCCATACAGTGATCTCTTGAGAGGGAGCTTCAAGTACCACTAGAGGAGGAGATTTTAGCTCCAAAGGAGGAGCCTAAAGGAAACACTCACTAAAGCAAAATCATCCAGAAAAGGCATGAAGAGAACCAGAGAAGTTGAGAGACTAGTGCAAGATGTGAGAGAGAATATGGGTGCTCCTTCAAATTAATATAGGCAGAGAAGTTCACGAGATTCGTACAATGGATACATAGCTCTAATGACTAAGCTAGTAGAGATGGAGCCATCCTCTTTCGAGGAAGTAGTAGAGAAACTAGTATGGGTTGATGCAATGGCGGAGGAGTATGAATCCATTGTGAAGAACAGTGTTAGGGATGTGATCCCAAGAATAATAGACAAATTAGTTTTGGGCTCAAGATGGATCTTTGAGGTGAAGTAGGTAGCAGATGGAAGCATAGAAAAGTGAAAGGAAATATTTGTGGCAAGTGGTACTCTCAGGTAGAGGGGATTGACTATGAGGAAACATTTTCTCCTATAGCAAGGTAATCATCCATAATATTGATTCTTTCTTTGGCTACACAGATGGGGTGGAAGATCCACCAGATGGATGTGAAAAAAACATTCCTCAATGGAATTATTAAGGAGGAGTTGTATATCGAGCAACTAGAAGGCTTTAAGACTTTTGATCAAGAATTTTCAGTTTTTGTAGCGTTGGATGTTTTCTAGCCACAAAATTTTGTGGAGAGGCTAGAATACATGAGATCTCCAAAACCCAAAAATTGTTTCTAGAAATTCCACCTAAAAGTGTCTCAATTAGATTATTAACTGATTTTTAAATAATTCCTAAGTATAAAATTAGGAAATATGGTTAATTAATCAATATTAATTGAGATAAGGTGATAATCATCTAGAAACTAACACAAATCGATCCAAAGATGGTCCTAGCCATTGATTAAGTTTTAATATTGGCTTTTTATGCTCCAACAGTGGATTATAAGAATATATCAATGTGGTGATGGAGAATACACTTATGCAGTTCGATTTCCTTGGCAGATCGATTTCCTAAGTAGTAGCATTCAATTCTCAGAGAGAGCCAGAGATCGACACAATGAGTGAGGGGCAGGGGCAATGATCTGGGGGAAGTTTCTCCAGATATGAAGAGTTAGTAGCATCAAGGCAGAGTTTTCCCGGTGAGGTAGTGCAGAGAACTACGCAATTTCTTTAGAGAGGGCAGTTCAATTTACTGGGGAAGAAAATTCGTTCCCAATTCTAGTGGTCAAAAAGAGATTCCAAAGGGCCAGAGAGATGATTTCCTCAACAACAAGGGGTAGAATGACTTTATTAGAGACCAGTCAGAGGCTTGACATCATAGAGACTGCATAGTGTAGCACAGAGGCTTTAAGAGGTTGAGTTATATGTAGGCAGGTTGTGTCGGGATTGCTAGTGGAGAAAGGTTAATTCCCTTCAATAATTTTGCCTAAATTTTCTTGTTGTGGATTACCAGTTTCAGGCATCCATATTGTACTTATATTTTCACTACTACATAATAATAAAAACCATCACTATTGCACCAGTTTTCCCAAGTTGGGTTTTTCCAGGGACATTTGTCCGAAAGTAATTGTCTCATATTTTATGTGTAGAAAATCCTATAGATTCAAAAGCTCATGCAATTTACTAAAGCAAAAGATAAGAATCTACTTTTACTCTTTATAGCAGAAGCCCATAAATATCGATGAAAACAATAATCGAGAGGAAGATAAATCAATGGCACATAACACAATAAATATTTGGGGAAATCCACAACTCAAAACCCCACTATCTATATTACATTAATCAGAAATCCAAGATGATAATACAATGCTTGTTCTCTCAAGAACAATCCCAATACTCGGTATGATCAATATCCCTACTCACAGGCAAGCTTGAGCCAAACCTTAGCCTCTTTTACTGCTCTCCAAGCTCCTATTTCCTTGTGCAATTCCTATAGTTGATTAGCCCATCTTAAAGGGAAATTAGTGCATCCAAAATTGCACAATCCATTCTAGGTTCAGTTCCTAATTGCATGCAGCATTTGTACAACTCAGAAAATTATACAAAAAATAGTGCATTGTCCCTACACTCTAGTCTCAACTGGGTCTTTCTCAGAATCGACATGCATGAGTTTCTGATGAGGTAATATTTAGTTAACTTGAGTAGCACTAGTTAATGCATTAGTGCACCAATTGACCATTAACTCACTATTAGTTCCTCAAACAGTTTAGAACTAATTTAATTGGACTTAACTCAGTAAACTGAGTTAACTAATTATAAATCATACTTAACTCACCATGGACCCCTATAAAATATGGAGAACATACACATGACTCCAAAAAGACTTCCAACTCAAAATTTCTAAGTTAACTAAGTCAGCTCACTTTAGTTAACTATTACAAGTTGCTATGAGAATAATTTTTTTTTAATTCTCAATGTAATTCAAGGAAAAATTAAACTGAAATTTCTAGATTCTATTTTTATCATTTCTTGTTGCTATTTTCAACACTCCCTCTCAACAAGAAAGGAATTCAAGTCAATCCCGATCCTAAACCTTTGGAATGTTCTGCATGCAACACTTATCTCTAGTGTTGTTTCTCCAGCAACTCTAGAAACAAAAAAAAATCCAACCTAAATCATAATGATGCCTCTGTCATCAAAGTCTCTGACTGTTATTGCCTATGTCGACTGAAAACTCTACGCTTTTGTTGACTCTACATTTCTACACTATTTTCAACCCTTATCTACTCTTCTTCAGTATCTGACTGCTCTAGCCTCTATCACTTTGATCTCTGACTGCATCACTCCCACTGATTCCTCCTACTACTATGTACTTTGGGCTCCCTTATCAAGGTACCATCCATGAGATAAAACCTCTCAATGGACCCTACCCAATTTCAGCCCTCTTGGGACTATCACTTCACATCGCCCCACCTCACACCTAAAGGTAAGGCTACATGTGATCCCTCTGCCCACCTGGCTCGAAATTTCCCCCTACTGGAGGTCTCTGCATGAATGGATGCCTCCAATAGGTCTCCTCTTAGATTCTCCCATTTTGGTTGCTCAATAATTGTCTGAGATTGCTTCTGAAACAACTTATTCTCTTCTTGAGTGGATCTCTCCACCCAATCTCCTCTCAGCTTCTCTAATTGTGGCTGCTCCACAATTTCCTGAAGTTGCTTCTAAGACTTCTTTTTGGGTCGCATGTTGAGAGGTAATTTACTTTCCCTCTCAACCACCAAGTCACTAACCTTTACCTTGGTCCTCAAGGCTTTGCATGCACCTTTAACCTCAAGAGCATACAGGTTCTTGACCTGTGCACTGATCTGTTTCACTTGTCCTAGGGTGATGTGTCTAAGGAAAACTTTTCCCTTACTAAAAACAACATCATAGCCATAGCCTTCCAATACCACAACTGAAACAAGATTCTTCTTTAGTCCTGGAACATACATCACATTTGTGATCCTGAGAGGGGAGCTAGACTCCCTCTAAAAGGTAATTGTACTGATCTTGGTAGCTCTATACCTCTTATCATCTCCAAACTCTATGTTGTGCTTAAAATATTTCTTCCCAAAATTACTAAAGAGGTCTCTATTCCTCGTCATATGGAATGAGGCATTATTTTCAAGATACCACATGCCTGCCATGATAGTGTTGGTCATGCATGCAATGAGAGTGAAATCAAGTTCGAATTGTAAAGCTATAGCTTCACCTACTGCCACTACTATTGGCTCCTTCTTGCTTGCTTTATTCTGTGGGAAGTTCTTGGCCTGTGTTGAAAAGGAATGCGCTACCAAGGAGAAGGCAGAATAGTAGTAGCGCGAGACCCAGAAAGGTGACAAGTCACCTTCATCAGAAAACAGAAATAGAAGATCTTACAAGACAAGGCGGTAAAGACAAGGAAGGGTAGCGCACCCCCTTCATTCTAAAAAGGCATGAACTAGAGTAGCAAGATGGATTGTGGAAGAAGCAAAAATAGATCTAGATGAGATCAGTGATAAAGTCAAGGACGTCATAATAGAAGTGTTGTAGCAGTTGGAACAGCAGTACATGCAAACATTGGGAGGAGTTCAGAAGGATCTCCAAGAGTTTCAGCTCTAAGCAACCAAGATCTAAGCAGATGTCAGGAAAGTGAGTGGCACATAAGGCAGTTTGGCTCGAGGTCAAAGTACAGGCATGAAGATGGTTCTGTGGCCATAGGATGTGCGAGTATTCCCCTTGCCTGTAGGTTTAGTCTGCATCGACACCGAGGAACAGTGCACCCTCCTTCACAAAGTCCCAAATATGGTCCTGAACCTTGTCGCAATATCACTAGAGTCATTGCATGCATTACTACAGGGAGTCATGGAAGAGCTTCACATTAGAGAATAACGAGCTCCCAATACTATCAGTGAAATCAAAGTCAATAATCAATAGTTGTTCATTAAAAATACACAGGTTTTGTAGGAGAAGGAGAAACTCCAGGCACACAGTTCACGACTGAAGTCAGTAGTTGCGGAGGCATGCGAGACAATGCCAGAGCATCATATCCCTAAGGATACATAGCCAAAAGAAAAGATCAAAAAACTAGTTGCTGGTGTGTGTGAAGCCAAAGCTGAGGTTAATCGAGTTCAATTTGAACTCAACATGAAGATCACTGGGCTACAATTAAAATCACAGCCCGCAACTCCACTGGAGGTCTGGGAGTAGTGCGAAGCTACGATCAAGGAAGGAATGGCCACACTTGATGCCACAATTACTGACTGCACATCATTATTTGAGCAAGACATGGAGTTGGTGACCAATCTGTAGGATCCAAACCTGCAGACATTGAATACAGAGATCAGGGAGTTGTAGCAATAGTATGACGAAGTTAGGGAAACGATGTGCTCCATCACACATCCAGCACAACACCTTGCAAAATTACAAGAGGGGAAGCAACTCCTAGCACTGGTGTGGCAACACAGAAGAAGGAGGCCTTGCTTAAGGCTAGGTTGTAGCCTTAGTTATAGGAGGCTTATTAGGCTATAACCACTATTCAGGATAAGCTAAAGGGCTTGCAGTAGACACAACATACAATGAGGTTGGTCGCAGAAGGACCAACTACAAAGAATTTAGTTGAGGAGGTCTGTTGGGTTGTGTTATATTATTTCCACATAGTTAACAGGGGGTTTGAGGGGTACCCGTAACCCCACTTTATGGGGTCCGGGGCAACGCCTCGAAAAATTTTGGTTTTGGACCCTATGTTAGGTTGGGCAGACCCACCTATGGTTTTGTGCATGATTTCTGCACATGTTTTTTGGACGCGATGGTTTTCGGTCCATGGTTTTGGACGCGATGGTTTTTGGTCCATGGTATTGGATGCTTCGGCATGTATAAATATGTATTGTAACATTGAAAGGAACATAAT